>PVJA010001808.1:55134-118567 GCA_004027025.1 Myocastor coypus
TTTTGTTTTTTTTTTTTTTTTTTTTTTTTTATCATGGTACCTCTCTAGTATAACTTTAGGTCAGGAACTGTAATGCCTCCTGCTTTATTTTTGTTGTTCAGGATTGTTTTTGCAATTCTAGGTCTTTTTTGGTTCCAAATAAATTGTGAGAATGATTTCTCCAGGTCTGTGAGGTATGTTGATGGTGTTTTGATAGTGATAGGTTTTCCACGGTGTCGCAGCAGAGAAACAGGCAGAAGAAAAGGGTGGACGGGGCTTTATTTTCTTGGAGGACACAGAGAGAACTCAAGGAAGATAAGGAATTCTCTGAATTGAAACAAAGGGAGACTGAGGCTTTTATGGCCTTTGCCAATGGTGGGGTTTGAGGAGGAAGTTTAGATTTACCTGAGGAGCTGACTGGGGCCTTTCCTGAGGTGGTGGACAGGTGGAAGGACACTGCACCCTGGGCTGAGTTACAGAAGAAGGGAGGTGATTTTTAGGAAGATAAGCTGTTGTTTTAAGGGCTTCAGCCATATTGGATGACCACCATAATGATTCAGCAATTGGTGCTAGGGCCAGAACCTATCAGATAGGAATTGCATTAAATCTGTACAACAATTTAGGGAATGTGGCCATCTTCACAATGTTGGTTCTTGCTATCTAGGAACAGGAAATATCTTTCCATTTTCTCAAATCCTCTAGGATGTCTTTTTTCAGAGTACTGTAGTTTTCATTGAAAAGGTCATTTACTTCTTTAGTTTCATTAATTTTCAAGTATTTCATTTTCTTTAGTGCCATTGTGAAAGGTATTTTTTTTTTCTAATTTCTCTCTCAGTGTGTTTGTTATCTGAGTGGAGGAATGCTACTGACTGTTGTTTGTTGGCTTTGTATCCTGTATGCTACTGAATTTGTGTATTAATTCCAGTAGCTTTTTGGTGGATTTTTTAGGGTCTTCCAAGTAGACTATCTTTTCATCTGGAAAGTATGATAATGTCTTCTTTACCTATTCTTATTAATTTTATTTGTTTCTCTTATCTAATAGCTGTAGCTAATGATTCTAGAACTATATGGAATAAGAGTGGTGATAGAGGATGTCTTTGCCTTACACCAGATTTGAGAGTAAAAGATTTCAGTTTTTCCCTATTTAGAATTATGTTAACTAGCTTGGTGTGGTGGTGCACGATTGTAGTCCCAGCACTTGGGAGGCTGAGCCAGGATTGGTGTGAGTTCAAGACCAGCCTGGGCTATAAACATGTGCTCCAGGTGAGCCTGAACTGCATAGAAAGACCCTGTTTCTAAAAGACAAAAAAAAAAAAAAAAAAAAAAAAGAATTATGTTAGCTGTTGTATAGTCACAAAGGGCTTTTATCAGATTGAGTTAGAGGCCCTCTATTACAATTTACTGTAGGACTCTAAGCATTAATGAGTGTTGGACACTGTCAAATGCCTTTTCTGCATCAATTGATATGATGTTGTGATTTTTGGTTTTGGCTCTGTTGATATAGTGTATTACATTTATACATTTGCATATATTGAACCTTCCTGGCATCCCTGGGGTGAATCCTACTTGCCTAGCTGTATAATCTTCCTGATGATTTGCTGTATTCTATTAGCAAGGATTTTATTGAGGATTTTTGCACCTATCTTTATGAGATAAATTGGCCTATAGTTCTCTTTTTTAGTTGCATTTCTCCCTGTTTTTGGTATCAGTGTAACACTTGCCTCTAGGAATGATTTTGGGAGGATGGCTTCCTTTTCAATTTTCTTGAAGAGTTTGAGTAGTGGGATTATTTCTTCTGTAAATCTCTTATAGAATTCAGTAGTGAATCCATCAGAACTGGGGCTTTTCTTTGTCAGTAGGCTTTTTACTACATTTTGTATTTCATGGACTGTTATTGGGTTGCTGAAAGTTCTTATATCTTCCTGATTCAGTTTTGATAATTTGTACCTTTCTAGAAACATGTACATTTCATCTGTGTCTTCAATTCTGTAAGAATAAATTTTCTCAAACTGGCTATTAATGGTCCTCTGTATGTCTGCTCCGTCTGTAGTAATTTCACCTTTCTCATTTCTTATTGCTTAAATTTTAGTCCTTTCCTCTTTTTGATGTAGCTAGCTATGGGCTTATCAATTTTATTTAATCTCTCAAAGAAACAGCTTTTTCTTTTTTTTTTTTTTTTTTTTTTTTTTTTTTTTTTTTTTTTTTTTTTTTTGTCTTTTTTGAGACAGGGTCTGGCTATGCAGTTGAGGCTGGTCCTGAGCTCACTTTTGTAGCCCAGGCTGGTCTCGAACTCGCACACGATCCTCCTGCCTCAGCCTCCCGAGTGCTGGGATTACAGGCGTGCGCCACCACGCCCGGCCCAGAAACAGCTTTTTCATTCACTAATTATTTGTATTGTTTTCTTTGTCACTATTGAGTTAATTTCTGCTCTAATCTGTATAATTTCCTCCCATCTTTGAGCTTTTGATTTGGTGTGCTCTTCCTTTTCTAGTCGTTTTAGGTACTGCATGAGTATTTATTTCTTTCTGTTCTGTTTTCTTAATGTGTAGGTCAGAGCTATAAATTTCCCTCTACAATCTGCTTTCATTGTATAAGATAAATTCTGATAGGTTGTGTTTGAATTTTCATTAAATTGTAGATTCTGTTTAATTTGTTCTTTAATTTCATCTGTAACCCACTGGTTGCTGAGAAGGGTGTTGTATAATTTCCATGTATTTGTGGGGTTCTTGTGATTTCTTTTGTCTTTTATTTCCAGTTTAATTGCAACGGGGTCATATAGTATGCATGAGGTAATCTCTACTTCCCTGCATATAGTTAAGCATGACCTATGCACTAATATGTGGTCTATTTTAGAAAATGTCCCATGTGCAGCTTAAAAAATGTGTTCAGAAGTGGTTGGGTGGAACACTCTATGTGTGTTCACCAAGTCCAGTTCCAAGATCTGCTTCAGTTCTGCGACTTCTATGCTAATGTTTTGTCTGCTTGACCTTTTTGAGTGCAGAGGTGTTAAGATCTCCTGTTAAGATTGGTGTATTGGATAGTAGATTTGTCCTGTCTACTAAGACTTGTCTTATATAATTTTGAGCTCCCATGTTGGGTGCATATATATTTATGAGTGTTACCTCTTTGTCTTGATTTTTCCCCTAACCAGTATGTAGTGGCTTTCTTTATCTCATTTGATCAATCTTGGTTTGAAGTTCAAACTGTCTGAAAACAGGATTACTACCACTGATTTTTTTTTTTTCAGGAGGTTGGGCATGTAGTATTTTTTTTCCATCTTTTAACTTTTAGCCCAAGAGTTTCTTTATAAGTTATGTGTATTTTGCTTTCTTATCCATTCTGCCAGTCTATTTATTTCAGTTGGAGAATTGAGTCCATGTTAGTTGATGTTTATGAGTGAAATGTGTTGAATTATGTTTAACATGTCTTTTACTTACTAATGTTTACCCCTTTTTCTCCTGAGTTTGATTGGTTAACCTACGTGGTTGGTTCTTTCTGTTCTCATTTGTGGAGCTCCATTCATTTTGGTCCCTCTCTAAAATATTTTTTAGTAGTCTGTGTAGGGTTGGCTTTGACATCATGAAATTCTTTAGTTGCTTCTTGTCATGGAAGTATTATACCTCTCCATCATTCTTGAAAGAGAGTTCTACAGGGAATAGTAGTCTGGGCTGAAATTTGTTTTCATGGAAAACTTGAAGCACTCTGTTCCATGCTTTTCTTGACTTCATACTTTGTGAAGAGAAATGTTATTCTGATGGGTTTTCCTTTAAATATGATCTGTGTCTTTTCTCTAGTAGCTTTTAGTATATTATTCTTCTGCTGGATTTCTGGGATCTTGACTATTATATATCTGGGTGTGTTTTTAGTTGGGTTGATATTATTTGGAGTTATATATGCTTCATTTACTGAATATCTGATTGTTTTCTCATATTTGGAAAGTTTGCTGCCATTACTTCTTCCTATATTCTTTTCATATCCTTTATAAAGACTCCTTCTTTCTCACTGATTCCTATTAATCTCACGTTGTGCATTTGTGCACCAACTTGCAGATGTGGAATTAATTTTTCCTGCATCGTAGTTGTTTTTAAGCAATGCTTTCTTATCTTTTCACTAGCTATGATGTTGTCTTCAGGATCTGAAAGTCTTTATTCACTTTGTTTCATACAGTGTGGCCAGCTTGTGATTGAGATTGTATTTTCTCATATATTTCTTTGAAATGGTTTCAAACAATCTATTTCTTTTCTATATTGCTCATTCCGGGAATCCATCATTTTTCTATTCTCCTCTAATTTTTTTTTTTATCAATGTCGTCTTTAGTAGTATTTAAGTATTTCATTATAGTCATGCTTTTTTTTTTCTCTAATATAGAGGTTATTTATGCTCTGATCTCCTCTCTACCTTTCTGCAATTGTTCCCCTACTTTAGATGCTATTAATTTAGAGATTTTTTTTTTTTTTTTTTTTGCTTCAGAGGTTGTTTCTGGTGTGATTTCCTCTATACTTTTTCTGCAGTTGTTCTTCCACTTAAGATTCTATCAATTCATGCATTTCTTTGTTTACTTTAGATATTATCTCTGATCTGAGTTCCTCTATATATTTCTGCACTTGTCTGTCTACCTCAGATGTTAGTGATTAAGAGATTTTGCCTGTGTGATTACTGTTTTCTTCCATGGTAGTGTCTCCTATGTTTGTTCTGTGTCAGCTCAGGACTTGAGATTGCATTTGATCCTTCTCTTTGTCACTTGGTATGACCTCTGCGCTTTGGTGAAGCTATGCTGATAGCACCTATCGAAATTTGGGTCCAGAGCCACCAATCTTGATACCCTCTAGATGTGCCTGGCTGGGTCTGGCTCTGTGTTCAGCTTCTTCCTGTTGCAGCTTGGTGCAGGACTGGTCAGTCAGCATGAGAGTGCAGAGGCAGAGTTCCAGTGGCTGGTGGTCATGGGGGGGTGCAAGCTGGCAGAGGGGTCCTACCTGGGCCATAATTGTTCTTGTTATTTCCTTATATGTATAGACAATTTTCCTCTGTCTATATTTCTGATAGATTTATTTTTGTTTTTATCAATTAATAATTACCTGCTCTTCTCAGATTGATTTGTATTTATTCTCATTTAAGGTTCCTAAGATTCCTGAGATATGTGGAAAGAATTTTTTTCATATTTTGTTTTTGAAAAAGTTATTTAATACTTAAGAATTTGACTTTTTTAATGAGAAAAAAATAAAATAGCAGTGAAACACTTTCAAAACAGGTTAGAAGGTTGGTTACAATAATACTTTGCATATTGTTGTCTTTATAGTAGTTTAGATTTTATTCCTGTCTATTTATTTATTTATTTATTTATTCATTTTTGTATTTAATACAGTGCCTAAAACACAGATTGGACTCTTTGTGATTCTCCCATATTCAGACTACCAAGACCTGAGATTTCAGGCGAGTGTCACTACCTGCAGCCTCAATTGCTGTTTCTGCATGCCTTTCTGGCAGAGCCAGCACAGCTTCAGGATGAAACCCATGTGTCTGAGTCTAACTAAGTAGGTGACTTACTCTCCTGAACTATGTGTCTGACCCTTCTGTTCTTTTTTTCTGAGATTTTTCTTAAATAATCTTTAGATTGTCTCATGGTTTTCAAAAAGTTTCCTTTTTTTTCTGACTTCTCTTTTATTTTTTCACGTAATGACCATTCAATTCAGATCACAAAACTTGCGATGCATACTTGATGTGTAATTTTCTTTTATTACTTCGCTGAAATTAAGATTCTTTTCACGATATCAGTGCAACTAATTTGAAATTATCTGAATAAACTTCTAATGCTGTTTTCAAAGTATTACAAATAGACTATCTTGAGAATAGACTTATACATTACTTTTTTTTTTTTTAGTACTAATGATAAATGATGATGGAGAACAGATGTCAGGTGATTTCCTAGTTCTAGACTCCTAAATTAAGTTTGCACTGACTTCAACTACTGCTGGCTTTTTAGGAATGAGAGATCTGTGTTGCTGAGTACCCACTCTAATGCAAAGACTGATATTTACTTTTTCAAATGGCTCAATCTCACTAATACATAAGCCCTTAGCAGACCTTAGTTTTAAAAGATCAATTTGTAAAACTGGGCCATTTTAATGTTCTTACAATTTAATGAATAGTTTTCTTGACGAATGTAGTTATGAGGTTTATTCAGCAGTACTCAAGTTACCATCTTCCTGATTGGTCTGTAGTCTTCAATAAGTGGAAGAAGTTATTGTACGAAACGTCTGTCAAACTAGTAAGATTGCAATGATACATTCATCATTTTCAGGATTGCTGGTTATCTGGGCATATTTACGTCAAATATCCTTGCCTCCTTGTGTCACAAGGCCCAACTCACTCATGTTCACCTCAATCACTGTTCCTTTGGCAATAACTCCCAAAACCGTATACAAAGGTGATGAATGATCCTTTTTCATACCAAGTATTGGCAGGCAAAAGGTAGCCTTTAGCTCAAGATGTGTTACATGGACCTTCTTGAAGCATAGCCCATTGGCCTAATGAATCTTTCATATTTAGGTGGTTTTCTTGTAAAGGCATCTGAAACAAAGTAGATTTTACTAGTCATCCTCTTCCATGCCCCCCCTTTTCCTTTCCCACTTAAATAACTTTAATACTTTTATTTCTCCTTGAGCTGAACTTTGGGCAGAGGAACTTCCCATTTTCCTGCCTTTTCTTCTTGTTTTGTTTAATCATGTTGGAAAGTCCTTTCACATGAGACTGTTCCTCTCTATCTAGCAGGTAGACACACACTGCTCCTTGTGGAGTATTTACATTGTTATTCTGTTTGTTGTTTCTGTTTTTATGCTTCTTGAGTATTCTTCATTTGAATTTTTTCCTCATGGCGCTGTTTGTGGTAGAGCTTAGCCTTTAGGCCAGTCACATTTTTTTTTTTTGCCTTCTTTGAATATTTATGAGTCTCTGGACTTTCCTTCTTTCTCTTTTTCTCATGTTAAACCAAGCAGTACACATAGTGTTTATAGTTTAATTCAATATATGCATTCTGTGATATGATGATAGCTGCAAAGCTGCCATAGAAGGTCTTAGGAGTGCAAAGAAAAGTCCTAACTTTGGGGTCTCCCAGATGTACCACCATGCCCAGTGTCAATCTCCTTTTCTCAGCATGCCCTGGGGTTGAGGCAGCATGGCAAGCTCAGGATTAAACCCCTGCCACTGTGCTCTGCCTACGCAGATGCTGTAGTCTGCTGAGCTATCTGGCCTGCCCTGGAGTCACATTTTTCAAAACCTGAGAAAATCAATAAGGAAATAAACAAAAGAAAAATCTGACAGTGTATGCAATAGGAAGTAATGCAGATATATCTGACAACATGGATTATCACAAAATACTTCCAGAATCAAACTTGTGTATTAGGTACTACAAATTAAAACAAAAATTATTTCCTGGGAAAGAGATATAACTTGGAAGTCGAGGATTTTCTTAGCTTGCACAAACATTGGCTTTTTAAAATAAAAAGGCTTCTCCTAAACTTTTGGCTTAGTTTGATATTATTCTGAGGCCACCTTTGTTATTAACACTTGTAATCAGTAATTGTCATTTAAGTGTGACTTATATAACTTTTGTCATTCTGTCCTTAAACTTTATCCTAGCCTTCACCTCCTTAAACACACACACAGTGTATTATGACACACTCCTATAGTTTGAACATTGAATGCCTCCCAAAGAGTCACGTGTGAAAGGCTTGTTCCATAGTTTGGTGCTGCTGGGGAAAAGTGAAACATGTAAGAGACAGGGTCTAGGCGGGAGATTTGTGCATCCTTAGAGATTTTATCCTGAAGAAAACATGATATTGTGACTCTCTCTTCATTCTCCCTTTTACTTATTGGATTTGAGTTGAGAAATATTTCAAAATGTGTTTCTATCATAAGGTATTGCCTCATCAAAGGCCCAGAGAATAAATCAATGATTATGCAGTGGAATTACTTTTTTGTATTTTTTAAAGAGAATATAAAATAAAACAAACACTAGAAATAATACAGAATTTCACTAAACAAAATGATAGAAATTCAATAATAACTTATATTGCACACTGTCATCTTCAGACTAGATATAAGCCTGTAAGCTTGGTCAAAAAATTATTTAAAAAAAAAAGTAAAGGACAGATAAGATAATTATGTATTAACTGTCCATTTCAATAGACCAGGAGAAACAAAGAGCAATTAATGTATAAAATTGGTAACAGGAGTGAGGTGTATACTATTATGATAAACTGATGATGTGAAGGAGCCTCTAAAATTTGATTCATATAAGCCATTTGGAGGAAATTTGGAGAAACTGTTGGGAAAACCTCGAATGATGTAAACGCTGTTTAAGGTGATTCTAGTGAGGTCTCCAAAGAACAGAATTCCAATAAAAAGACGGACACTAAAAGTTATGCTAATGAGGTTCCAGATGGGATTGAGTGTTGTATTTTAGGAACTAAAACAGGAAGACACAATTTTACACTGTGGCACAATAGTTGGGTGTGCTTTTCCTATATCCTGTTACCTTATGGGAGAAAAGCTTAAAGGTCAATTATTGAAGGTGCTTCCAAGTGAACAGTGAACTCAGGATATGCATAATATTACTAGGTGTTTTTTGGAAAATTTATGATGAAGATCAGGAGCAAAGGATAGCAGAGTGTACAGATTTTAAAATTTTGCAACTTGAGCTTAAGAGTATTGTTTGTATAAATGTACCATCAAGGAGGATGTAGTTAGTGGTCCAGATTAAGAGAAGTAATGTGTTTTGTATTAGGAATTTATGACAGATACCGGAAAGACATCTGACAAACAAGATTATCCCTCCTTCATAATTTTAGAGCTGTGGAAATATAAGTTTGTTTCAAACATATTCCAGGGCAGAATTGTGGAGCACACAAAGACCACTTGGAATTTATTTCTCCATACCCAACCATCAGTGCTTTCAGAAGCCACTACAGCTGTGTTTCAAGTGTCTGAGTATATGTTAGTGGAAGAACATATTGTGGAGAGAATTTGATGTTTTACACATGACACTGGTTTGGAAGATATGCACAATACACGATATTGGTGTCATGCTACTTCCGTGGAATGCTAGATAATATGCTATAGCCGAACAGCAGAAAATTCGAGTTTTTTGATGTTCACTTAACCAGCTGAGATGAAACAAAACAATGTCGGTCTTCTTGTTTTGTTATTTTTTGCAAATAAATGTCATTGTCATATACTATTTAGTGTATATTTTATATTATTTTATACATTAGGTTGGTGGTTTTTTGCTTAAAATGTTTCAAACATATTGTCAAAGTAATATTTAGACTTCCAAACCCTGAGAAATTTATAAGATAACTCAAAGGAAATTATATATATATATATATATATCACAGAATCTGTCTTTAAGTATAATGCCAAGTAAATAAAACTATGTCTTTATCATTTGACGAAATGACATAACCACAGTTTTACTGGAACATATCTTATATTTCTCTTAGGAGAAATGATTCATTATTTTCTTGGTCATGGTTGACAATGACTTTCTAGAATATATTTCTGCTCATAATAAGAACAAGCCACATCTAACTTTCTCATTTATTATCATCTTTCCAAAGTTCATATCATCTGTCCCTCCTTTCTCTGTCTTTTCTCATTAAAGATATCCCACTGTTCAAGAAATCAAAGTGCTTCTTTTCTTACAAGCTTGAGAACTGCAGAGTTTTAATTGGTCATTTCTTTGTATTTAAAATGATCTGATTTATGTAAAGTGGCTGGTCCAATTTAAATTAGACAGTTTAAAGGAAAAAGTGTAGAGGATTATTTTGGTTATCTGATTACACTATTGAAATATAATTTTGTGATTAGCTCACACACCTTAGTTCATTGTTCATCTTAGTTTCATAAGATTTCTAGACATTCTTAGGTTGTGAAAGCTGTGAATGTTTCCAAAGGTACAACAAAATACTGCTCTGAATTTTACATAGAAAACAGATGTAATTGTTGTCCATTGACATAAAGGAATTTTATTGTAATTCATATTTATTTTGAGTTGCAGGAAATATTAACATGAAATCACAGTCATTTTGAAACTACATTGTTTCCATAAGAACTTTGTCTATGTGATTCTGGGCAGATAAAGAGTACATTGCTTTGGAAATGCAAAACTGTGTGAGCGTGGTGAATTTTATTCAAATGAGGACACCAAAGTGAGTCTTTATTTTAACAAGGCCTGCATTGCAGCACATGGTGGTCAGCATACAAGAGGGAACCCTGCTAAAGTAAAGACGGAGAAGGGCCCAGGAGTGTTGCTTGTATAGCAGCTATAGGCTTGGTTAATTGAAGACCAGGGCTGTACACTTGCTATCCAACTTGAGTTTCCAAGCAAGGAACCTAAATCCTCTCTTATTACTGTGTTCAGTCGTCAAATAGGAAGCTGATAGATGGAAAGATTGTAAGAAATGTTATCAAAGACTGAGACTGTAGATGTCACTGTATAGAATGTACCTATTGAAACTTTCTGGATCTTAGCCACTCCAGGGTGACCATTCTTTCAACTTCCCTGCCAGAGTTTTCTATAGACATTGACATAATGAATCAATTGATCTGAAAACTATGCTTGGACAATTTTTTTTTCTCCTCTTTTATCATTTAGCACTCCCGGTGTGTCCACATGTGTGATCTTAGAAAGGAGCAGATTGTCATGTGAGTCTCAACTCTTGTTCAGGCAGCCTGCTTTTTTATTCTGTCTATGTTTGTTCTCGTATGAACAATTTGCGTCCTACGTAGAATTGCTGTTGAATCTATATGACTTTACATTATATCAATTGGACACAGCTTCTAGTAAATAATCACTGATATATACTCTCGATATACTCCTTAGTCAAAATTGTTCTACCTCTACCAGAGCCTAGTATATACCAGGAAATTAATTTATATTAATTCAACTGCAGATTACAGGACCTGGTTCTATATCTTTATTGATTGCATTATGATTCCCTGACTGGTGTTTTTTATAATCTCTAGACTATGTGTGTCTTTTATTATAAATGTCCTCTATAACATAGATTCTTTCAGATTGCTCAATGAAACCACAGGGAGATTTTCATCTGCACCTGCACATGTAGAACATTTTCCTTCACCTGTTCTAACTAAAGTTATGAATAAGCATGGCAGAATTATTTCTAGTGGTGAGCATGTTTTTTCCAAAACTCAATAATGTGTTCAGGTCACCTGTTTCATTACTTGTAGTTGGTATGGTATGTCTGAGACTTAATTCTTTATTACATGTTTATGTGTATGTAAGTTGTATTATGATAAATTTTGTATTTCATGTGAATATACTTTTATGTAAGTAACAATACAAATATAAAGCTTTGTTTTGTAAAATATTTGAGAATATTCATAGAAAGGAGAAATAAAAAACTATTTAATAGCATTTCAGTAAGAGTAAATGGACCCTAAGATTCATTTAATCCCTCATTGTGGGTCTCCCCTGAAATGCGAAACCATCCTCCACTCCTAAACAGATTTTTGAATACTATTCTTTGCAAATTATTGTCTGATTCCTAATCACTTGTGGTTTACAAATATCTTTATATATTTCTCCTTTCTCAAAATTCCCTTTATTCTTTTCAGTACTAATGACATCCTTCCTTATATCATTCCTCACCCCTTACAAAATCTGTGATTCTTGTTTTCTTACCACGCTGGGACCTGTTGTGAACTGTGGATCCACATAGAGTTTCAGTAGACCTTTGTGTGAAGCAACTGTTCTTTATAAAATGTGTGATCTTATTATTCCCAGCGGTCTGAAAATTAATGAATAGAGAAATGATTGAAATTGGCCTTTTATTTATGTGCCAAGGTAACAATGACTAACCAGAAATCTAATCAACATGCTACCTATCTTAGTTTCTGTGGTGCATAGCCTATAAAATATCAGAATAACAACACGATAAACAAAGCCATAGGGTCCACAAATATATGTTAAAACATGAATAAATCTATATTTCCTAACGAGGTGAGAGACTTTCTTTTCATCCAGTTTAGTTTGAGTCTTAGATCCTAGATGAAATCTTACATTTCATGAAACTAATTAAACCTCAAAAATGATAATTGGCTTCCTCTTTACATATATGAGGAGGTTAATTATATATAAAAGTTCTTGATGAGATGAAGAAGCAAGGTTCTTTTTTCTATCCAATATTTACTGAATCAAATAAAAACTTCTAAAACCTTTGCACAGATTTTTCTATAGGGGCTATTTTTTCCCTACTTGAGTCTTATTTTGCGATTAAGTTTCCTTTTTCTTCATCAAACAAAAACGCCTATGTCCTCTCCTGGCAAAGGCATATACTGTTAGCAAACAATTGTACAAAGTCTATGCAAGTAATATTAATACTGCAGAAAACGCAAGTTTTACAAAGGGAGCATGTTTTAACATCCAAAGAAATTAATTCAAATTCAATGTATTTAATTTTTTTTGTTTTGCAATTTTTTTTTACCATTTTTATGTTTCTAATTTGAGAAGTTGACTTCAAAATGCATAATGGCATCAATCTAAGAATTCCTATGCAACCAGAATAAAAGAACTTTACTCAACCAAAAGTAACAAAATAACAGCATGTTTGAAGAAGGGGTTGGGGATATAGCTCAATAGAATAAGCACTTGCCTGGCAAACTCAAGGGCCTGAGTTCAATCTTCTGTTCCATAAATAAATAAATAAATAAATAAATAAATAAATAAATAATGAGAGATTGACAAACTATATGAGTTTATTTGACGGTATCTATTTTGTAAATAAAATGCATGAACAATAAAATACATGAACAAAAATTATATTATTGGTTAAAATTAGTTTATGATCTGGCAACTTACTTAATTGTATTATTCATTTAACATTTTTATTCTTTAAATTCACTACATATTAGAGAAAATATTTTGATCATCAATTTAAGCTTAAAGAAAAAGTGAGAAACATTTTTTGAGAGACTAAAAGGAGCTTTCCAGAAGGCAATGCAGATAAAAGATAACTTTGCTTAGAAATTGGACATAGTGTATAGAAGATCTGGATTCTCAATAAGTTGATTGATAGAAGCAAGGTTGAAAGGCCTGTTTGTAACACAAAGACTAGCAGGTTCTAGCTGGAAATTATTTTGGAGAGAACAAAGTGGATCCATAGCCCAGGTAACAGAAGCTAAACATGGATAACCAAGGAAGTTAGGGGACCCATAGCTAAATGAGTAAAAGCTTTGATATTTGTAACCCAGGAAGCAGCAGCGTACCTGGACTCAGCCCAAAGATCTGGAATAAGTCATCTGGCAGGAACTGCAGAAGGTGGAGAGCGTGGAGTGGTAGCAGGACATCTGGCAGGGCCTGGACACTGCACAGGGTCTCTGGCAGCTGGTGGGCTCACAACTATGCTCCGGATGGCCACTGTAGATCAGCTGACAGATGAGTGAACTGAAGTCAGTGATGTGGAAAAGACTGCAGGGGTGTGAGGTACCACAGGAGCCTGGGTAGTGCACGCTGCATCAAATGGAGCTCCATTTGGAGAAGGGCGAAAAGATTGCACTGTAACAGTTGGAGACCATGTTGACAGGAATGTGAGTTCAGCTAGGTATAACAATGAGGATTCTAAGTATAATGTGACCTTCTGGAAAAGTTAATTTCTTATTATCAGGAATGAATATGCACAGTCAGTTTTTCCACAGTAGAATCCCTCAGGTCTGAATGTGTAATTCAATAATATTTTTTGTAATAGCAGGTGAATAAGGCTCTCCTTCTCATACTTCATTGTGTTATTATACCACTTAGCCAAGGGGTTGTCCAAGTGGCAGAAATGCTATGACTGTATTTTTTAATGTCATGAAGTCAAGACCAGGAAAGTTCTTGTTCTGTCCCTTCGGAAAATAGTTTTAAAGAAAGAGGAGAAAAATAGTGAATATGTTTTTTCTTAACTTCTGCTTAATTTAAATGATTGTTTGCTTGGTAACAATACAGTTTATGGGGGCCCGGAGGGATGGCTCAGTGGTCTAAAGCGCCTGCTTGGGAAAGCTTGGGCAGCTTCAGGGACCGCGGTTCAATCCCTGGCACCACATGCTGTGCCAGCCCTGCCCTCGGGGCAGGCTGAGCCAGCCACAAAAATGAGTGAATAAACAAATAAAGGTTCTGAAACAAGAAAAAAAATAAATAAATAAAAAATAAAATAAAAAAGTTTCTTAAAAAAACAAACAAAAAAACCAATACAGTTTATGGTCTTCCACACATATAGTACCCCTGTTTTTCACCTGAATTTACATTTCTACCAGAGATTCTTCTGTTCCGGAACCAACTCCCATCAAATGGCACCTTTGGGGCATTTCAATGGTAAATCCACTCATACTTTCTCTATTCACTATAAAAATCTAAATTTCTTTGCTTTTCATATTTAAGATGATGATTCCATTACAAAATATCTAAATACTTTCTTCATGTAGTATTGGAAAAAACTAAAATAATCATTAAGAGATTTTTCTCTAGTAAGACAATAAGTTCAAAGAAAACTTGGAGGAAATGGGGAGGATTAAAATATAAATGAATTATGCATGAGTAATTATTATATACACTAATAAAATAATAAATGATTCTTAACATAATTACATGTCAGTGGTATTAAATCAAGAATACTCTTTAAAATTTCTTAAGAAATTGCTGAAAATTGGAAAATAATTACAGAGTAAAGATGAGTTATTAAATAATTTTATGAAGCTTCTTGAAAGATAAGGAGAAAAAAAACAGAAACATATATATATATATACACACACACACACACACACACACACACACATATATATATATATATATATATATATATATATATATGTATATTAACAATGATATATGCATAGAAATGACATATGAATAACGGCCAAAATACAAAACTTCAAATTTCAGACTGGGCTAAAAATCAAAGCTACATTCCATTTAAAATATTTTTTTTCCTCTAATCCCAGCACTCAGGAGGCTGAGGCAGGAAGATAGGTGCAAGTTCAAGACCAGCCTGGGCTACAAAAGTGAGCTCAAGGACAGCCTGAACTGCATAGTGAGACCCTGTCTCAAAAAGACAAAAACATAAAAGCAAAACAAAACAAAATAATAAAATAAAATATATTTTTTAATTTTCTTTTTTGTTAGTGAGTAGAAAATTATGAAACACCACGAATTTGCATGTCATTCTTGTTCAGGGACCATGCTAATCTTCTCTTTATCATTCCAATTTTAGTATATGTCCTGCCAAAGCAAGCACATTTTTTTTAAATTTTAAGAGAATAGTAAACAATAAAATAAAACAAAATGGACTTTATGCTTATAAACCGCAGGGAGGCAAACTTTTTCTATGCAACAATGCACATAAAGCAAGATATTTCTTAACAATCATTGTTTATTTTCCAGGTTGCTAACTTTGAATATATTATTCTTTCAGAGATTATCCTAAAGCCATAATAGCCAATGTAGTAGCCACATGCCACAATTACCAAGAATAAATTAAGTTAAAATGAAAATTAAGTTCATTATATGAGTTAGGAGAACAAAGTTATCATCATAGGAAGCTCTTCTACTAGGCACCGCTGTCTGAAATATCACAGCTTGAGTTACTGAGTTAAAAATATGAATGACTATTTTATCACTTCTTGCACAATCCAAGACTCTTAGAAGTCTTCAGGGTCATGCATCCATACTGCAATTCTTGTAAAGCAGTACTGTTGAAATTTTCTGTAATTTTTTTTCATATATGATTATATTTGGAGACATATTTCTTCTTATATTTTATAGGCAATATTCACTTAAATGTAGCCAATATGTGAGTTTTATTTGCTATATGTCTTATATCTCTATTATATTTTGAGATAAATTTGTTTTCACTTGGTATATATTTTATTATATGTTGTGCTCTTACAAAGTCACTGACAGATTCTCTAAGTATTTCATTGTCTGAAAATGTCCATATTTTCTCATAAATTTTGAAAAAGTTAAACGCTAATCATACTATTCTATTTTGTACTCCATCAGATCTGATGTCAATCCACCGTGAGCTTTACGTTTGTTTATTGGAACTTTCAGGGCATTTATTTTGATCATATTCATCCATCTACATTTTTATTTTCTCTTTGCTTCTACTAAATCTTTTATTCTTGCTAAATATTCTATTTTATATGATCATGTCATCTTTTATAGATTCGACACAATAGAAAGAGTAAATGATGCTTGTCATTTTTTATTTTGGGGTACTTTGTTAACATAATGATGGCCATATTCATACATTTTTCTCAAAATGATAAAATTTAGTTATTTATGTGTAAGTTATACATATGATACATTCATGTATATATATGAATGTATGCATATATTTTCATATATATGAGTGCATATATATATATATATATGTATATATTTATAATCTTCGGTCTTTCATTTGTTGGTGGAAACCTAGATTTCTTTTGTATCCTGCCTATTGTGAATTGTGTCATAATAAACAGATATACAAATATCACTAATACACCAGTTTCAATTCCTTTAGTATAAGCCAAGGTTGGTACGGCTGGATCAAATTGTAAATGCCAATTAGGTTTTTGTTTGTTTTCATTATTTTGAGGAAACTGCATACTGATTTCCAGAGTGGTGATACTAATTTGTGTTCCTCCCAACAGTATTTAAAACTTCCTTTGTCCTCATCAGCTCAAGAGCCTTTGCTGATTTGTGTCGCCTTAAGGTGATTGCCATTTTGACTGTGGTGACTTGAAATACTATATGGTTTTGACCAGATGATGACATATTGTCTCCGTTACTCTTCTCTCGTTGCAGAGAAAGAATACTCAAGACTTAACATTAAAGGAGGAAAGGCTTATTTATGTTACAGTTAGTTGAGGTTTCAGTCCATATTCAGCTGGGTCCAAGGCAGGGTCGCACAGGGCAGAGGGAAGCCTTTCATGGTAGAGTAGAGCTGTGCACTTCAGAAAGCAAGGGGAAGAGCAGCAGCTTTGGCAGCTAGCTAACATCTTTCTCCTCCTTAGATTGCAAGGGCAGGTATAGCATTCACACCCATAATCCCCACATAGGATCATGAATTAACCATTAACTCTAGAAGCCACCCTATGACTACGTGAGGCTTTGAGGAGACAACTAGACACAAACCGTAACATATATTTTCATGAGCTCATTCCTTACTTGTAAAGCATCTGTTTAATCCATATGCCTATCTGCTAGTTGGGATATTTGATTTTTTGGCATTTTTAAAAATTTCTATGTATATTCTAAGTATTAAGGTATCAAAATGAAAAACAGAAGTGTCAGAAGAGTAGCTGGTTGAAATTTCCTCCCATCCTGCAAGTTGCTTCTTCAATGTGGTAGTTGCTACCCTCACTGAGCACAGATTCAAATTTGGCATAGTCTCATTGTTTTTTTGCCATCATATCCTGTGGTGCTACAATTACATTTAGGAAGCTTGTTTGTTCCTATGGATTCAAGTGTTTTTGTAGGTTTTCTTTTAATGGTTTCCAAGTTTGAATCTTATGCGTAGGTCTTTGATCTAATGTGAGCTGATGTTCATGGAAAGTGCAAGACAAGGATGTACTTTCAACTGTCTACAAGCGAATGTCCAGTATTTACAGCACCATTTTTAGGCTCCTTTGTCCAAAATCAGATGGCTGTATTCCTATGACTTTGCTTATGTGTTTGTTCTTTATCACGTTCCATTGGCCTCTGTATCTTTTCATTTGGTGAGAATCATTCTGTTTCTTTTTTATTATGGTTTTGCAGTATAATTTAAAATCAATGACTACAGTCAGCCTTCTCAGCCCTAATTGGCATATAAATACAGCACAATAGTGCTGATCACACATGAAGTAAAAGGAGTTTTTCTTCTGTTCTTCCACCTTGTTCCGTGTTTGGAGTACATCAGGTTTTGAGGACTTGTCACTGCTTCCATCAACAGGTCAGTCCCAAGCTCACTCATGAAGCAACAGCCTATTCAGTCCATGGCTGTGGCTCTCCCAGTCCACAATGAGAAAGGTGAGATTTCAATGAAGAAAGTAAAGGTAAAATTTTATGTGCTCAGAAAAAGGCCAGACTGTGCTCCTATGGAGTCTTCACGTGAAGAAAATGAAGTATTTCAATCCATTAAGAAAGCCAAAGGACAAGAAGCAGAGCCCGAGGAGCAGGAAGAAGATTCTTCCAGTGACGCCCTGCTGGGGCACTTACAGAATCAGATTAGTGAAGACATAGAAGAGGGTTGGAAAATAGTGAAACCTGAAGTTGTGGGAGAAAGTTACTCAGAAAGAGAAGGAGATTCTTGATGCGTGGAATGAGACGATAGCAGTGAAGAAGAAGAGGAAGAGATTGATGATGAGGAAACAGAACAGTGCCATGGAATAATGCATCAGCGAGCACAGGAGAGAAAAACATGAAGAGAAGGAAATCATGGAGGTGGAGGATGAAGGATGTTCTGGGGAAGAGTCAGAGTGAGTCTGAGTATCAAGAATACAGAGACAGTGAAGATGAGATGGAGCCTTATCTTAAGTCAGTCTTCATCTGCAAGAAGGACTGAATGACGTTTACGAATGAGAGGCTGAAGCACTGAAGCAGAAGGAGCTGGTGCAGGAACCAGACACATGGCTGAGGAGAGGCACAAGCACACATTGAGGAACACAGAAGAGGAGACCAAAACAGAGCTGGAGGAGAACAAGTGGTCACTGGCTGCACTGGATGTGCTGAATACCGACGATGAAAATAATGAGAAGGAGCATGAAGCGTGGACGGTTAGAGAGCTCAAGAGAATCAAGAGGGACAGAGAAGACCCGGAAGCACTTGAAAAGGAGAAAGCAGAAGTTGAACGCATGAGAAACTTTACTGAGAAAGAGAGGAGAGCTGAGCTTCAGGCAAATGGTAAAGTCAATACCAACAAAACTGTTCAAGGCAAATACAATTTTTTACAAAAGTACTATCACTGGGGTGCTTTCTTTATGCATGAGGATGAAGTATACAAGAGAGATTTCAGTGCAGCTTCCTTGGAGGATCATTTCAACAAAACCATTCTTCTTGAAGTCATGCAGGTCAAGAACTTTGAACATCTGATTGTACCAAATATACCCACCTATGGACCAAGACACTACCTCCTTCAGTTCAGCATAGGGTCAAGAGAGTGTGCAAAATTCAAAGTTCTTTAAACGGGAAAGCAGCAGGGGTACATGATGTATTTGAGTGGACATCTACCAAGAAGTGGAAAACTATATGAGATTCAGCCACTACTTCAAAATATGGGACAGGAGAGGGAGTCTCATCATCTGGTCCTTGATTTTCTTTCTCCATTATGTACGTGGTCCCTCTCTGCAGTTGACTGGACTGACTGGCTTGTACTTTTGTACCTGAATGGCTTTGTTTTTGAAGGTGCTTTTGAGATTCGGACTCATAGTCAGAAACTGATTATAAAATAAAGCACTATCCTGATAGGATCAGAGGCTTTGCAGTTAAAACCATTTTTGAAAAATTTTAGATTTCTCTATAATGATTCCCATATTTACTGGGGATCAATTTCTATTTCCAGCCCTATAGCTTGAGTCACAAATGTGGACATATAAGTGGACACTGTGTTACTCCTCTAACTTTGGGTTAAAAGGCATATATCAGGAAATCTAAGCTATTTGAAACCTTTGCATTTGTTTGTTAGAGTCCATTTTTCTAAGTAAAGATATTTTGATACATTTATGTGTGTGTCAAGAAATAAAAGAATTACAACCCTTCAAAAAAAATCAGTGACCATAACCTTGATATTTTTGCTTAGGATTGCTTAAGCTATCCTAGGTCTTTCTAATTCCTTATGAGTGTTATGGTTGGGTGTTCTACTTCTATGAATATTATCACTGGGATTTTGATGAGTATTACATTGAATATATAGACAACATGATGATTTCAACAGCTGTAATGTTTCAGAACTCTATGAACACAGGAGGCCTTTCCATTTTCTAACAAGCTTTTCAATTTTTTAAAAGCATTCCCATTTTTTGTAGAGATCTTTCTTCTTTTTTGGTTAGATTACTCTGTGGATATGTTACTTTTTAAGATATTGAGAGTAGAACGGTTTATTCACTTTTTCAATTAGTCTATGAATAATGTTTAGAAATAATAGATTTTTAATATTGATTTTGTAAAACTTGAGCTATTTGTTGCATTTATCATCTCTAAGTCTACTCTGTTGGACTCTTAGGTGCTTCTAAGCATGTGATCATGTCCTCTACAGCTCAGATCATTGACATGGGGCATTATTATTGTATTCATTATTTTTCTAGTGATGATTCCAAATTTTTATGTTTAACACTAGGTGTGTACTTTCTTTTGTGTTCTCTGGTACTGATGGCCTGATATTTTCTGCAGTGCTGGTATAGGGGTCATTCACGACAATACTGTCTCAGCCTCTTGAGTTCTGGAATTATAGGCAAGTGTCACTACATGCAATCCTCATAGCTTTTAGTATTCTTTGCTTTTGTTAAGTATTTGCAACTTTTATTATCATGCATGTGGGGATGTTTTTTTTCCTGGTTGTGGATATTTGGCCTTCTATATGCTTCTTGTACTTGGATACTGAATTTTCTCCTAGACTTGGAAAGATTTTAATATGATTTTTGTGAAAAATACGCAATTTTAGTTCTCATACATTTTAAAAATTTTTTCTTCATTCCATTAATCAGATATTTTTAATCATATAGCTATAGTTGGATCTAACTTTCATAGTGTCATCACTTTTAGGGCATCACTAAGTTTTTGGTGCACTAACTCTACCTAGCCTGCTCTTTCTGGCTCTCACGTTGATCATGTGTGATACTGATGTTAGCCAGTGAATTTTTCAAATCATCTATCTCTGTTTACTTTCTTTCTATGCTTCCTAACATACTTCTGGAGGGGCCACTCCCATCACGTACTGTCTTGTATACCTCAGTCAGTTCACTGTTTCTGTCTTCTTTTGGTTCATGAAGCATTTTTTTGTTAAATGTTTCATCAGCACAATTATATAATTTCATGCACTTGCTGATATGTATTTTTTTCTTTAATTAGTCCCAGTACTTTCTCCATTTGGTTTTTGAGTTCTTTGCTTATAGCTGTCTCTATTTCAGTGAGATCAGCTTTTTGTGAGTTGGGGGTTTGTGAAACAACTTACTGCTTTGATGTCTCATGTTTCATGTTTATTTTCATGTACATACATGTTTCATGTGTATTTTCATGTCATATGTTGACTAACACTTAGGACAGAGAAGCCCTGTCACTAAAGTGGAGATATCTTTCATTCAATTCTCTCTCCCTGATTATATCTGTTTGTTGTGCTTTGGTATTTATATTGTACTTCCATCTGTGTAATATAATGTTTGGGTATATTTCTAGTGTTCAATCTTTTTCCAAGGCATGATCTCTAGTATTTACAGATCAGAAAATGAGCCATGAAATATAAGCAGTACAAGATACACTGGGTTTTTGTACAACAAAATTGAATTAAAAGCAGTAACTCTGCTCCATTAATCAATAAAACTCAATAAAATTAACAGCGTCAAATGCTACTCAATTTTTGACATACCAAGAGAGTAAACAATGGCTACAATTAACCATCCTTAGCAATGCAACAGAGATTTCTTTTTATTTTATTTTATTTATTATTTTCTTGTTTCAGAACCGTTTTGTTTATAGGCCGGCTCAGCCCGCCCCGAGGGCAGGGCTGGTGCAGCATGTGGTGTCTGGGATCGAACCGTGGTCCCTGAAGCCAAAGCAGGCGCTTTAGACCACTGAGCCATCCCGCTGGGCCCTGCAACAGAGATTTCTAATACATGTAGACACAAACACAAACAAAATATTGACGTCCAATAAAAGCTGCAACTAAAACATTATTAAGAATAAAAATAATTTAGCTGCCAGAGTAAAGAGTCAACAAGCTAAAAATTAATGAAGTTTAAAAGTAATATGAAAATGGAGAAGCTAAGAAAAGTGAAAATAAAGGAAGGAAAATTGGAAAGACAGAGAATAAAAGAGATGAGAGCAGTGAATTAAAAGTGAGTTAAATTATCTTATAAAACAATCAAAGTGCATACAATTAGTTAAAAGAGTAAAAGAAACTGAGGAAAAAGGATAAAAATAAGGAGCAAAATATAAGAAAATGAAAACAAACACACAAAAAAAAAGCAAAATACAGTCCAAAATATTTATCTGCACTCTGGATGAATGGATTCTCTGCAGTATCTGTGGTGTTGAAATCTATTAAATCAGTCAAGGAGTATTGAATTATAAGTATAGATGAGATGAAGGATGCTCTATTTCTTTTTAACTCCATAGTTAAGTGAGGGTCACTTAGATATACTCAAACTATAGAGAAACTCCGTCCATCACTGTCTCCCATGTAGCTACTGATAAACCTATTCAGAGAGAAACAGAGTTCTATGGTTTATATCCCCCCTAAGCCTCGCAGTCATGGAGTGGCTTCTGGACTTTTTCATTGATTCTTGATCCAATGCTGGGATTATGTGTGTGATTACCCTGGGTCAGATACTCTGCATTACAATGTAAGGAGATAGGAGAGGCTAGCAAGCTGTCTGAGCTGTTGCCACTCCTTGCTCTCCGCTTTTTTCTGCTGCAAAGAAAGGTTGTTCTGTGCCTTCTGCCACTCTGCCTTGGAGCCAGATGAGTATGAACTGAAACTCCCAGTAACTGTGAGCTAAATAAACCTTTCCTTCTTTCACTTTGGGTGTCAGGTATTTGTTGCAGCAAGGAGAGAAGAGTGACTGAGACAGAATCTGGTACCACAGGAGTGGGGTTGTTGCTGTGATTACACCTGACAGTGTAGATTACAAGCTTTTGGGAATGGCTTTTGGAAAGGGATAGGAAAGGTTTGGAGAGGATTCCTACTAGCAAAAAGCTGGAACACCTTTGGCTCTTCTCTATGGGAATTCTGTTCAGAGCTCAGAATACCAGAGTGCTGGTAGAAATCTTGCCTGGAAACACTAGGCTGGGAAGGTTTCTGCTGTGAAGGACTGCACTGGCTGTTGGACTGTGGATTATTTGTGTTATGGTTTTGAAGACAGATTGTCTGCACGTTGCTTCTGTTCACAGACTCTGACTGAAACTGAGATTAAGTGCAGTGCACTTGTTAATCTTGCAAAAGAAATCTCAAGTGAGTTGAATGTTCAGCCAGTGGCACAGCAAATGTTGGGGGATTTTAGTCAGATTTATACTGAGAATCAAGAGCAAAGAGTTATTCATTTATTTCTGTTATTTGCTGATAATTAGTGTTTTTCTCTTTCTTTCTTTCTTTCTTTCTTTCTTTCTTTCTTTCTTACTTTCTTTTTGTCTTTTGAGACAGGTCTCCCTATACAGTGGCAGTTCAGGCTGGCCTTGAGCTCACTTTTGTAGCCCAGGCTGATATCAAGCTCACATCGATCCTCCTTTCTCAGCCTCCCAAGTACTGGGATCAGAGGTGTGCACCACCATGCTCAGCCTTCTTTACAGCCTTGTTTACTAGTTTTGATAACATCTATGTGTATACATTAATTAAAACATTTAATTTGTTCAATATGTATATGCAGTTATTGTTTCTGCTAGGTAAAATAAAGTAATTGCAAAGCCAAGTTGAAATAACAACTTGAATCCTGCAATGATACTTCATTTTATTAACATAAATAAGCAGACCCTAATTAACATGGATTCAAGAAAAACTCCATAATATTCACACATTATCATGTTACAGTTCTCCAAATAATTTTTCCTTTCATGTATAATCACAGTCAAAAAAAAAAGTAAATTGTGTTCTCTTCATTTATGATAGAGATATAAAATGTATACACTGTACCTTTATACCAGTTGATATGGACATCAGGATGGAACTTTTTAATAAGGAGTCAACCCAATTCCTGATTCAGTAAGTTAAATAATAAAGATTACTAAGTAAATATTATCTTTTAATTACTTATCATTTTGATGAGAATAATATTTGAGTCCTTCAAATACTTATCCCAATGTCTAACACTATAAGATTTTAATACCTTTTTCCACATGCATATTGATCATTTAGTAAAAGCCTCTTATATATTTCATAACTAGTATCTTAGTCAATAAACTAGCAGACATAAATAGACTATGGAATATAGATTTATAGAAATTTGATATTTTATAAAATTTTACAGAAAAAAATGTAAATTACATCTCAATCAAAACTTTAAACTTTGTCAAGAATTACTGCATTAATATGAAGAGTTTTTTTTTCTTTTCTTTTCTTTTTCTATTGTGGCTGGCTCAGCTTTCCCCGGGGGATGACTGGCATAGCAGGTGGTGGTGGGGATCGAATCGCGGATCTTGTGGGCGCCTAAGCTTTCCCAAGCAGGCTCTTTAGACCACTGAACCATCTCACTGGCCCAATTATGCAGTTTTTCAAATGAAGTCTATTAGGTAATATTCTGAGGTGGAAACAAAGTGAGAAATTCAGAGGATAAAGAAGTAATTCTCCCTAACCAAGACCAAAAAAAAAAAAAAAAAAAAAAAAAGAATGTCAGGCACATTGTTGTTGTTAACAACAACTCTATATATTTAGTATATAATTTTGATCCCAGATTGAGAGCCATAAGTTAGTCTCTAACAGACAGGCATGTTCTAGAAGACACATAGAGTTCTATTACCCATTTGACAGTACAGGTATGCCATGGAATACACATCTTTTGAGGATTTGGTGGCAGTGAGATCCACTGCCTAAAAAATAAGTGTAAAGAAGTCCATTGTCTGTGAAATGGAATATGCCATGATTCAGAGTGGGTCTAGTAGGGAACAAAGACTGTGGGGCTTTCTTGTCAATAGAACAATGCCTGGCAGGGGCTGGATCCCACAGAAAAATTTGAGCAGCTGATGGGCTCACAGACATTTTCTTGACAGCCACTGTAGAGGGAGGAGCCCATGTGGTAAGTTCTGGGCGAACAGAGATTTGTGCTGTAGTGCAAGCTATTGGGATTGAAAGGGCCATACATAGAGGCTGGGTATTTCATGTAGCCCTGAAAAGACCCAGAGACATTTCCAGAGCTGTAGCTGTAGGTCATGTTGGCAGGAGATATGAATTCACCTGAGCAAAACTGAGAACTGAGAAACTTCTGAGTTTATTCCTAGATTGGAACATTTATATACTCTCAGTGATGGGTACAGTAACATACAGCATCTGTTCCATATTTGGGCTCCCTAATTTGTTTATGTTTAACTATGATTTTCCTAATTGTAGTTCTCTAGCTCTCTTTATCTTTTACTCAATGGAAGTCATTTTATTTTTATAGCTGTGCATCAAGGAATTCATGCATGTTAAAAAGCCATAAAACTATTAACAGCATCTACTTCATCAAAACTAGAAAATTCTCTCATATTTGCCCTGCACAAAACTTTGAGCTGAGGCATTCTTTCTTCTTAGGGTAGGAATTACGAAGAAGCCCTATGTCTTTTGCTTAGAGGGAGAAATACAGTCTTGATTAGAAATTGTCTACAGTGTCAGCCCTGCTTCAGTAGCAGGTTAAGAGAGCAATTGAGACTGGGCGTGGTGACGTGTGCCTGTAATCCCAGAGCTTGGATAAACAGGAGAATCACTATGAGACCCATCTAGTAGTAAGACCTGAACGTCCTGTAGACACTCTCTAGATACACAGAAAAAAAGAACAGAAGAAAAAGAAAGAGAATATCTAAGTGTTGGTCCTTCATCAAATCACTGGTTCACACTCTTCAGCAGAATGTGTACAACATGGTATGCTTACTACATTACCACATTTATGTTCAAGAGTCCTGTCAATGAAAGTCAAAGACATTTGGAAATGAATGGACATGTGCATAGTCTTGAACATGCACAAGGAAAAATTTTATCATTTAGAAAAGTTTAAACAATACCAAGAAATCTGCTATGGACATACAGCAGAAGAGGTGGCAGCAGGCTCAGTGGAGATCAGGGAGGAAGAAACTGGCAAGAGCAGCTGGAGTTTCAGAAATGTTGGGATTGTCACACACAATTTCAATATATATGGTCTTATTAATTCAGTCACATCAAAATTACTTGAAATTAATTTTCATATTTTTCATTGTATACTTTATTTGTACATGTTCCTAGAAAGAGTCTCTTTCTCTCTCTCTCTCTCTCTCTCTCTCTCTCTCTCTCTCTCTCACTCGCTCTCTCTTTCTCATGCAAGGACCCCTTTAAAATTTGATACCTATAAAGATTTCGGTGGTCATTCTAGTTATTCCAGTTTGGTTTTTATCTTCTCATGATAAATACTTCTTTTTTAGCTTTCTGTCTCAGTTAATATTCTCTCATTGCTGAGACAAATACCTGACACTCAGAGTTAGGGAAGGAAAGGTTTATTTAGCTCACAGTTACTGGAAGCTTCAGTCCATAGTTGGCTGGCTCCAAGACAGAGTGGCACAGGACAGAGAACATCCATTCATGGCAGCAAGAAAGCAAAGTAGACTAGCAGCAACAATGACTACAGAGAGCAAGTCTTTCTCCCTTAGGTTGCATTCAGGCTATGCGAGTAGTACCCACACCCATAATCTCAGTCGACCATGAGTTGGTCACAAAGTCTAGAAGTCTACTTCATGAGTGCATGGGGCTTTAGGAAGGATAGCTAGACACAAACCATAATACTTTCTTAAAAGCTATACACAGATTTTATGGATCTAGAAAAGTACAATGCTGAGAGCTCTCATAAAAATGCTGTTTTACAAAAGTAATAACAAAAACTTCCAAAGCTGAAAAAATGATATTAAAAAAGCAAGAAAATAATGTATCATCAGCATCTATAATCTTTCATTATATTTTATGGCTCCATAGTCTTTACTCACTGCTGGATGTGACATTGTATTTATCAACATAATCTTTGTCGTGTGAACAGATCTATAATTATTTTTTTATCCAAATACTGCATATAAAAATATATAAATGGGCCACACTGAGGAGCAAACTAGGCTGACCTGGTCCACCTTGCTGGATTTCAGCCAAAAGGAGCTGTCAAGCCCAGCATCCAGCAAATACTGGTCCACTTAAGTTGGGTGCAGCCAGAAGGAGCCAAGCACAGCAGCAGATCCAAGTCAGGCCCACACAGTCAAATTCTAGTTCAGTAGAACTACACTCATGAGCTGAGGCATACTGAGCCCAGCAGGGCCCAGACTGAGGCCATGCTTACAGGAAAATTCTTTTGGCACAGAAGTGGCAGGGCTAACTTGGGTGAACTAGTCATCCTGGAAGACTCCAGGTACATGGAGGGGAGGGTGTGTGCCCAGAGAGAACTTATGGGAACTAATTTAAATACAAATTCATAATTTAAGATCTATTTTGTTATATAGCTATAACGTATGGTCCTATACTCTGAAATACAAAACATTAGTTACAAAAGTTTGTCACTTTCTAAATTTCACTAATTGTTATTAGCCTTGCTTTTTGTACTATTTTAAATAGGATACCATATCTGCCTTAATATGATGTTCTACCTTGGGCAAAATCAGGAGCTACTTAGCTAATAACCTTACCATAACCCTACACAAAACGATGGAGTACAGTGCCAGATAGAAACTAGTATCTCACTCTCAATCAAAATAGAAGGCAAAATCTTGGGATATACACAAAACAAGAATCTCTGGCACTGGAAACATAACTGAAGAACAGATCCTTTCCAGAGAAGCTCTGAATGGTGTGATACAGTTACTATCAAACTCGCAAAAAAGCCTCATAGAAACCAAATAAAGAGTTCTCTCAGATATAGAAAATGACAAAAAGGAAAAAAATACAATCTTAGGCCCTGAGCTCACCCACTACAAACCAAGGAGCTATCAGCATACAAGAAATTGAAATTCACACATCTTCAGTCTCTGAAATAATAGTAACTGAAGTAAAGAAACTACTGCAGAAGGGTATATAATTAATCAGATCAGAAATAATCTCCCAAGCAAAGAAAAATATCATAATTATCATAATCATCATTAAAGAATTACTTAGTGTTTCTAAAGAGGGCACTGAGAGGAACAAAAATAGAGAATAGAAAAATGATGAAAATCTTGAATGAGTCATATAGGAAAGAAATAGAACACAAGAAACAGATTGAAAGAGATACAGGAAATTGAAAACTTCATGAACAATTAGAAAAACTGTTTAAATGAAAGTGACGATAGACTTTCAGGCCTTAAAGACAATATTGCAGCTAGTGACCTGGAGAGCAAACATATCTTAAAAACAACAAAGATCCAAGAAATAATAATTGAGCAGCTGCAAGATGATATAATAGACTACTAGACTTATCATAAGACTAATAGGCATCAGTGAGAAAGAAGGAGCCAACACCAATGATATAACAAGAATATGAACAGAAGTAATAGCAGAAAGCTTCCAAAATATGGAGAAACAATCTGACATTTAGGTAATCAAGGCATATAGAACTTCAAAAATATCAACAAAACTAAGGCTACACACAGGTATATAAAAATCAAATTCCTGCCAGGTGTGGTGGCGCACGTCTGTAATCCCAGCACTCGGGAGGCTGAGGCAGGAGGATCGGTGCAAATTCGAGACCAGCCTGGGATACAAAAGTGAGCTCAAGGCTAGTCTGAACTGCATAGCAAGACCCTGTCTCAAAAAGACAAAAACAAAAACAACAACAAAAAAAATCAAATTCCTAAAATTCAGCACAAGAAGAACATACACACCTTCACTAGAGAAAATAAACAGATCACATTTGAAGGAAAACTTATTAGAGTAATAGCATATTTCTGGTCACTAACCATCATATCAAGAAGAGCATAAAGTGAAGTATTTAAAGTCTTATAAGAAAACAAATTACAACTCAGACTGATACACCATGTAAAACTCTCTTGCAAATTTAATGGGGAAGTAAAATATTTTCATGACAATGAACAGCTAATGTCATTCATAATGACCAAAACAAACCTATGCAGAGTACTAAAAGATATTCAGGAAAATGATCAAAATGGCCACAATTCCAAGAAACTATCTACCAAACAGGGCAAATAATGAGACACAAGAGAAAAGTAGGGAACCAACAACTGCAAAATTACTTGACAAATATAAGCGGATACATATAATTTATAACCAGCAATTTAAATAGACTCAACTCCCCAACCAAAAGAAATGCACTGGCCGAGTGGATTAAGAAACAAAGTCCAGAGCCCAGCAGGATGGCTCAGTGGTCTAAAGCGCCTGCTTAGGAAAGTTTAGGTGGCTGCAGGGACCGCGGTTCCATCCCTGGCACCACATGCTGCACCAGCCCTGCCCTCAGAGCAGGCTGAGCCAGACATAAAAATAAATAAATAAACAAACAAAAGCTGTGAGACAAGAAAAAAAAAAAAAAAAAAAAAAAAAAAAAAAAAAAAAAAAAAAAAAAAAACAGTTGTAAGCCATTAAGAAATTCATGGCTGAAAGTTGAAGTATACAAAAAATACTATATGCTCCAGGTTCTCAGGGAAATGTAGGGACAGCAATCTTGCTCACAGATAATCTGAACTTCAAACCTAGAATGGTCAAATGAGAGGGACAGGGTCACTACACATTAGTTATGGGAAAACTTCAGAGAAAGAGATAATAGTCATAAATGTGTATGCACCAAATACGGAAGCACCCAACTATATAATACAAATTTTAGTGGACATGAAAAACCTAATAACTAATATCACAACCTTAACAGGGGCCATTAACATTGCCTTGTGTAAAAAAAATTATGTCAAACAGACAGAAAATTAGCAAAGAGGTAGCAGAACTGAGCTAAACCTTTGAACAAATGGACTTAGTGGACATAGAGTGTTCCAGCAACAACATCTGCATAGACATTCTTTAGCTGCACATGAGTTGTTCATAAAATAGACTGCATACTGGAAATCAATGACAAAAAAATAACAAAAATTCTGGAAACATACAGAAACTAAACAACACCTTCCTCAGCAACCAATGGGTTACAGATGAAATCAAACAAGAAACTAAACAATGTCTACAATCCAATTAAACTCGCAAGACAACTTACGAGAATTTGTGTGGTCAAAGGAAGCAGTTTACAGAGGGAAATTTATGGTGATGAACTCACACATTAGGGAAACGGAGCAAGAACAAATAAATAGCCTAATGCCATATCTCAAGCTTCTAGATAAAGAGCAGACCAGTCAAAACACGAAAGATGGGAGAAAATTATAAATATTATGCTAGAAATTAATGTAATTGAGACAAAAATGTAACCCAAAGAATTAATGAATCAAAAAGCTGCTTCCCTGAAAGAATAAAATTGATTAACCCCTCTAGGCAACCTCCTTAAAAAGAGGAAAGAAAAACCTTAAATACAAGAAATTATGAATAAAAAGGATAACGTTGCTATCGATTCTATGAAGACTCAGAAGACCATCAATAGCTATTGTGAAAATCTTTCCTCTCACAGAATCAAAGACAAAGACACAGAAAATGTGGACAGATACCTAGATAGGTACAAATTACTAAAACTGGATCAAAAAAGATACAAAATTCTGAATAACAGAATATTATCCAATGAAACTGAAATGCAATAAAAAATTACTAACAGAGACAATCCAAAGTCCTGATGGATTGACAGCTCAAGTCAACAAGAAAAATAGAAAAATAAATCAGATTTAATCCCAATAGGCCTCGAACTCTTCAATGAAATTGATTAATTTCCATTCATTTATGATTTTTTGTGGTTTCTTTTGTCATTTATTTCCATTTTCAGTGCACTGTGATCAGATAATATGCATAGGATAATTTGTTTTCTTGCATATACTTAAGCATGATCTATAAGCTAGTATGTGGTGTATTACACACATCCCATGTGTAACTGAAAAGAATGTGTATTCATTGTACATCGTTGATCACTTTCTTCTGTGGCCCCATAATCTCCTTGAACAAAAAATTTGGGGCACACTGATGAATGTTACAGGTTCTCTTATGTCCTTAGTGCTTATTGACCTTAAAGAGCTAGGCCAAAATATTGGCTATCATTGTAGCCCTTCTTTTGCTCTAATGTCTTGATCTGCAAACTTAAGTTGTTAACCCTCTAGAAAAGAAGCTTAACGATATTATTACACTATAACATAGGCACCTGAGCTTAACATCACTATCTTTCTGAATATCAAATACCTTAGACATAGCATGGAACAGGTACTTTCCAACAATCATTTATGTTCACACGTGGTTGGACAGAACACTCTGAAAATATCCACTAAGTCTATTTGTTTAAAGGTCTAGTTCAGAAGTGCTACTTCTTTGCTAATTATTTGTCTGCTTGCCCTGTCTTTTAGGATAAGCAGGAGTTAAGGTCTCCTGTTAAGATTGTGTTATTAGGTATTATTTTTTTTTGTCCATTAAGATTTGTCTTATACCGTTGAGTGCTCCTGTGTTTCTTTGTGTAAATATTTACGACTGTTACTTCTTCTTCTTGCATTTTTCCCCTAACCAATATATAGATGCTTTTAAATTTTTTTTGCTGAATCTTGGCTTGCAGTTCGTACTGTCTGTGATCAGAATTGCTACCCATGCATTTTTTCCAAGGTCCTAGGGCATGTAGTATTGTTCTCATCCTTTGACTTTCAGCTTGTGAATTTCTTTATGAATTAAATGTGTTTCATGTGTACAGCATACTGTAAGAAACTGCTTCTCTTTTTTTTTTTTTTTGTCTTTTTTGAGATAGGGTCTCACTATGCAGTTAAGGCTGGCTTTGAGCTCACTTTTGTAGCTCAGGTTGGTCTCGAACTCGCACCAAACATACTGCCTCAGCCTCCTGAATGCTGGGATTACAGGCGTGCGCCACCACGCCCAGCTCTAACACTGCTTCTTTTTTTTTTTTTTTTTTTTTTTTTTTTTTTTTTTTTTTTTTTTTTTTTTTTTTTTTTTTTTTTTTTTTTTTTTTTTTTTTTTTTTTGTCTTTTTGAGACAGGGTCTCGCTATGCAGTTGAGGCTGGCATTGAGCTTACTTTTGTAGCCCAGGCTGGTCTCGAACTCGCACCAATCCTCCTGCCTCAGCCTCCCGAGTGCTGGGATTACAGGCGTGAGCCACCACGCCCAGCAACACTGCTTCTTAATCCACTCTGCCAGTACATTTATTTTGATTAGGGAATTTATCCTATTTACATTGATGGTTATAGTTGAGATGTATTGATTTATGTTTGACATGCTATTTATGAGCCATTGGTTATCCATTTTTCTTCTGAGTTTAACTGTTTGCAGTGTTTGGAGGTTCTTTCCATTCTCATTCATGGAGTTGTATACATTTTGATCCTTTTCTAGTATATTTTTAGTAGTCTGTGTAGTGTTGGCTTGGTTGTAAAGAATTTCTTTAGTTGTTCTTTGTTATAGAAGTATTTCATTTCTCTATCAAACTTCAAAGAGAGTTTTTCAGGATATATCAGTCTGAGTTGGAATTTTTTCTTCCAAAACTTGTAGCACTTTGCTCCATGCTCTTCTTGGCTTAATGGCTTGAGAAAAATCTACTGTGATTCTGATGGCTTTTCCTTTAAATGTGATCTGTTTCTTTTCTCTAGACTTTTCATATACTGTTCTTGTGCTGAATTTCTGAGATCTTGATTATTATATATCTGAGTGTGGTTTTAGTTGGGTTGATGTCACTTGGAGTTTTGTATGCCTCAATTAGCTGAAGGTGATATTATTTCCTCATATTTGGAAAGTTTTCTTCTATTATTCTTCCCATATTCTTTTTATGTGGTTTTGACTCCTTTTTTCTAATTCATGTCTATTAGTCTTATGTTGTTCATCTTTGCATCGTCTTGCAGATTTTGAATGATTTTTTCCTGCATCCATGTTGTTTTTAGCATTTCTTTCCTTACCTTTTCATAGTTGCAATGGTATCTTCAAGGTCTAAAGACCTATCTTCACTTTCATTCAGATGGATTCACCAACTTTTAATTAAATTTTTAATTTCCTTAATTTCTATTTAAATATGGTTCGTGCATTTTGTTTCTTTTCAATATTGCTTAGTCAAGGTTTCCATCATTTTTCTATTCTCCTCTTTGTTTATAAGTTTCTTCTTAGAAGCACTTACTAATTCTTTCATTATAGTTATCATTTCTTTTTTTTTACTTCAGAGGTTATTTTTGATTTGATTTCCTCTATACCTTTATGCAATTGGTTCTTTACTTCAGATGCTATTATTTCAGTGCTTTCAGGTGTGACTTCCAATCTCTTCAGTGCTCGTGTCTCCTGCATTTGTTCAAAGTGGACTGGGGGCCTGAGTATGCACTTTGATCTGTGTCTTTGTAATTATATAGAGCACTATACTCAGACTTTTGGTGTAGATATTTGGTTCAGATATTACCTAAGCACCTGCCAATATTATTGCCCAAGAGAGACCACATAGTTAAGGCAGTTACACTTTTCTAGTCACAGTACAACAATTAGAAATACTAATAATGAGTGGCGAGATTTAACAATTGACAAACTTTTGTATCTAATGGTTTATATTTTAAACCACAAGAGCAAGCATTGTGATTATATAGCTAAGCAGATATTAAAATGCAAGTATGTATTTAAATTAGTTCCCCTATGCCCTATCTGGTTGCCTCTCATTAATGTATTGGGAATCTTCCAGGCAAACTAGTTCACTCTAGTTACCTGTTGCCACCTCTCTCCCTCAAAAGAGAGAATACGCTCATAGATTTGGGTTTAGTAGTGTTCCTCAGTTTACTATGTCATATCTATCAAGTTTGAACTTATCCAGCTGGGCCTGCCTTTGGTCAGGCTGTTGTGCTTGGCATCTTATTTCTGGACACACTGTTGTGGAGTTACTCTCAGGCAGGTCCCAAACTGACCTTGGTTCTGTGTTGTGAAGTGCCTCTCTAGCTGGTCTAGCTGATTTTGTTGCTTTCTTATGCAGTTCCTGTCTGCTTCAATGAAACTGAGAAGGAAGCACCACTTTGAAAATCACGCCTGAAGGGAAGTTGTATACTGGTATGAAAACCAGAGATTCAGTCAGTGAAGATAACTGCAGACTGATCTCACTTATGAACGTAGATGAAAAAAATCCTCACGAAATTACTAGCAAACGGAGTACAGCAAAGTTTTGAGAATATTATATGCCATGACCAGGTAGAATTATTCCCAGGGATACAAGGATCATTCAACCTTCACAAATCTATAAATGTAATACACTATATCAGCAGAGACAAAACCAATATTCACCTGATTATCTCAATAGATAGAGAAAAGGATTTTGATGAAGTCCAACACATTTGTGATCTAAGCTGTACAAAAGATTGCAACAGATGCCCTGCCCTGTACATCAATCTGATAGAAGATGTCTATGATAAAACAATAGCCAACATAATTCTAAATAGAAAAAACCTGAAAGCTTTCATTCTCAAATCAGGAATGAGACAAGAATATCCTCTATCACCATTCCTATTCTATATAGTTCTAGAGTCATTTGCTAGAGTAATTAAAAAGCAGAAAGAACTAAAATGAAGAAGAATAGGTAAAGAAGAAGTTAAGCTATCATTATTCACAGATGTCATAATGCCCTACTTGAAGACCAAAAAGCTCTGCTAAGAAGCTGCTAGAATTAATAAACAAGTTTAGTAGCATAGCAGGACACAAAGTCAACACCCAAAGCTCAGCAGTATTCCTCTTCCAAGATAACAAATTCACTGAGAAAGAAATTAGAGGAACAATACCCTTCACAATAACATCCAAAATAAATGAAGTAATCAGAAATCAACCTAACAAAGGAAGTCAAAGATCTTTACAAAGAAAATTACAATATACTCAAAAAAGAGATTGAAGAAGATTTCAGAAAATGCAAGGACATTCCTTGCTCCTGGATAGAAAATCCAATATTATGAAAATGGCCATACTTGCTAAAATGTCATACATATTTAGTGAAATTCCTATCCACAGAGCTAGAGAAAGTGATCTCAAAGATTAATTTAGAACACAAAAGACCTAAAATAGCAAAGGCAATTCTGGGCAACAAGGGCAAGGCAGGAGGCATTACAATTCCTGACTTGAAATGTACTACAAAGCTACTATGGTGAAATCAGCCCAGTATTGGCAAAAAAAAAAAAAAAAACCACTGGAGGATTAATGAAACAGATTAGAAGTTGTAGGCACAACAACAAACACATTATACCATCTTATCTTTCACAAAGGGGTCAAACATGCTCACTTGAAGACTGATAACCTCTTCATCCAATGGGGGTAGAAAAACTGACTTTCCATATTCCAAAAACTAAAACTGAACCTGGGTCTAGCAACATGCACTAAACTAAATATAAAATGGATTAAATTTATAAATATTAAAACAGAAAGACTAAATCTATTGGAAAAGAAGGTAGGTGAAAAACTTGAATACAAAGGAGTAGGTAGAGTTCTCGTTATTTATTTTTTAATTTAATTTAATTTATTTATTCATTTACTTTTTGACAGAGATCTTGATCAGAAGCCAACCTGCATGGGGAATACTTTAAAGAATCATTATCTGGGAGCTCATCTTATTGAGAAGTTTCTGCATGATAAAAAAAAAATCACAAACAGAGTGATAAGATAACACATAAACTAGTAAAAACTCTTAAGCAACAATTACTCAGACGAAGGCATTCTATTTAGGATATGTAAAGAACTAAAAAAAATATATGCCCAACAAATATAAAAACTTGATCCAAAAATGAACACCTGAGATAAATACACACTTCTCAGTGGAAGAAATACAAGTCGGAAATAAAACATGAAAAAATGGCTGGTCAGATAACTCAGTGGACTAAAGTGCTGACAACAGCCCAGGCTTTATCCTTGTCATATGATGTTGGCCCTGCCCCATGAGCATGCTGAGACATTACTGAGACTGGGTGTGGTGGTGTGCTCCTGTAATCCCAGCTCTTGGTAGGCTGAAAACGTGAGCATCGCTACAAGTCCAATCTGTGTAGTGAGACCTGGTAGACCCTGTAATAAATGCATTTAAAAAATGAAAAAAAAAATGATCTAAAGCATTAGCCATCAGAAAAATTAAAGTTAAAACAACACTGTGATACTATATCACCAGAAATAATGATTATCATAAATAAATCAAATAATAACTAATGCCAGAGAGGATGGGGGGGAAAGCACACTTCCCACTATTGGTGGGGATGTAGACTTGTACAAACACTGTGGAAATCAGCATAAGATTCCTGAAAAAACTATGACAGGAAATTCCATTTAAATCATGTATTCCTCTTCTATTTCTCCAAAAGAACTAAAAAAAAAAAAAAAAAAAAAAATACCATGGTGGTATATGTACACCCATGTTTAAATAGCAGCACTTTTTTTGTCATAGTGAAATCTTAGATAAAACCAAGATACCCATTACTTGAGGAATGAATGGAAAAGTTGTGATATTTTTATACAACACAGTATCACTTGACTGTAAAGAAAGACAAACTTGAGGCCTTTATATGTAAGTGGATGCAACTAGAGGCTATACTCCTAAGTGAAATAAATCAGACTCACATGTTTAAATATTGAAGTTGTCTCCCCAGTGTGAGAACCTGAAAGAATAAGTAAAACTTAAAAGGTATAACAGTTATAGTAAACCAGAAAGAAACTAAAAATAAGAATTGAGCAACGAAGATGAGGGAAAGAAAATATAGGGGTAAAAAAGGAGGGAAATTATGCAAGCATATATGTGTGATGGCTGAGAGAACTAGATTGAGAATTTCCATTAGTTTTTTGAAAACAACAATGTTTAGAATTTTCACTTTCACTATCTCTGTATGTTGACATCTGTGATCTAAGCTACTACACTGAGGACAGCAACGTATAATACATAAACATGGTTGAACAGCTCTGTTCTTTTCTTCTAAATGTGTACTATTTCTAATATCTTATTAACTATTAGTATGTCATCTTAAAACAAATTTTAAACAGTAAAAAAGACAAGAAAAAATTAAAGTCTATTGAAAATAAGCATATCTTTAATCATTTGTCCAATTTACATTACTATATCTATAAAATACTATATTTTATATTAAAAATAGGTAATATAACAGCCATTGTTAATTTGATATTCTTGTTTCGAAAATCTTTAGCACATGTATTGTATGTCACCCTGTTTCTGTCTTTGTTTCTGCTTCTTTTTACTCTTCAAAATGAAATTAGATTAAGTTTAAAAGTATAAATGATTATTAATGGCTCAAAACTTTTTCAATTTGCACATTAATACAGGAACTGTACATCTGGAGCATCCTGTCATCTTTGGTGCTTCAAGCCTAAAGTTATTCATGCCCTTCTCACCCTATGTCCCTCATTCACCTCTCTACTCATCTTCAGTCCATGAGGTTTATTTGTGTAAGAGTAACTTGCAAATGGCTGTAGGCATTGGATTTTAGAGGCTGTGGACATCACTTATAGAAAAACAATACACTAATAAAACAAGTAAAATTAGAATCAGGAGACAGCACATACCTACTGGACAGAAATAAAAACTGTTTCAAGGAATTTCTAAAAGCTGTATGGTTTCTTCCCCTTCTACATGCATCCCACACTTCAAGTGCCCCTCACCTGTACCGATGCACGGATTTCTGTAACCAAGCTCATCTTTGATATTCTGCAAGACAATAACAATTGAACTAAGATGCTTGAATCACAACACTTGCTGAGAAACAGGACCTTCACCAGTGTGTTGACATCAGCTCCTGATCTCTTTGGGCTCCCTGACTGCTGAACATAAGGTCTAATGAGCTTATGTAAGTTTCTCCCTTTTGCCTTTATAAACTTCTTGTCTCAACTTGTTTGAATATTCAGATACTGCACTTCTATGGCACTCTACATATCATACTTCAGAAAATATGTTTCTGGTTGTTCTTTATATTGACAGGGCCTCCTGGAAGGTAGCAATAGGATATGTTAGTTTCAAAATTTCTCAGTCAAAGTCCCTACAACTCAGCTTGACACAGGGCACAAGTGGTATAAGAAGTTTTGACAGTGCAGACAGCCCAGATACTACACCCAGAAACTCTTGGACTAAAACACTGTAGCCAGCAGAGTGGGATGTCTCTGATATGCCTTGAGAAGTGCCAACAGAAATTTGGAGTCAGGAGAGACAAGGATCTTCAGTCTGCCTCTGTCTACACCTAAGTTTCCTTGCCCTCAATGTCTGAACATGTGCTTGTGACTCTATGCACTGTCAGGGATCCACTTGGAATGCGTTGTAATTTCTTTCATGCCAGTGACTCTGGATTCATCTTCACTTTTAACCAACTACAGAAATGATCCCTGGAAGTTCAGGCTTCCAACCTCACTCTGCTCTGCTTGTTGCCATTTGCCCTTGCCTGCCTTTCAGTACCACTTAAAATATAATGCAGAAGGAACTCATGCATTTTGTTTAGAATTTTAAGTACAATTATGTGTTTCTGACTTTTCAGAACAAATACATTGATGTAATATATCAAATGGTGAATGGTATAACTGATATGCAGGCTTAGGATTTTTAATGCCAGAGCTTATTTGCATTTGGTATTACAAATTATAATTATGACCGAATTGCAATTCTAGTCAACAAAACTATAATAAAATTCTATGATAAATATTGAAATTATCAACATTCTTTAGTCAAAACATGGTTAGAATTTCTTGAAAAAATGATCACTATACTGATTTAAGTAAGTCGAAGAAATGACAAAGTAAAGGCATACACATCAAATAGTTACTTATTAAAAGATTTTTTTTAAGTCCTCTGAAATTTGAAATTTCTTCCTGTGGATTCCTTATAGTAGTCATAAAGCTATTAGCCCATATAATACTGTGGAAACCACTCCTTCCTCAAATTCCATTTTCCAAATAACTTTTTGAAAATAAATATCTTACAACTAACAGTGACATTTCACTCAATGGAAGCAAGCCTACAGTTTGTCAGAATAATGAAGTCAGCAAATGTGTCTACTCTGGCTGGCTGGTTTTCCTGGCATTCGGGGGTGGACTTCCTGTACTTATCCAGCCCTGTTCATGTCAATGTGAAAATCTCACAGGTCATCTATCAAATAAAGCCCACTGTCTTAGTTGCTTTTCTTTTAGCTGAAACAAATTGCCCAACTCCCACAAGAGGAAAACTTTATTAGCTCACAATTTGTAGAGGCTTCTGTCTGTAATTGGCTGGCTGCAAGTCAGGTTAGGTGTGTATGGCAGACAGCATCACAGAGGAGAAAGAGTTCCTGGCAGGCAGAAGGTAGCAAAGCAACAAGACAGGACCACGGCTCTTTCTATCCCTTTTATCTTATGCAGGCTACTTAGGGCAGATAGAACTCACACCCTTAATCCCAGTCCTTTGTTCCTACCACTGGACCATGAATGGATCCCAGTGTCACACTTCCTAGATCCAGCCAAATCTGGAAAAGCCCAACTGCGACTGCATGAGGCTTTGTGAGGACATCTAATCATAAACCATAACACCAGCAGAGACTTTTTAGTGTCATAAGCAGGCTGTTTGGTGTTATGTTAAACTGCTCATTAGTTGTCAATCTTGGAAAATTAAGAAAAGAGTTAGGATGAGATATAAAATTCTAACTCATCTTTTGAAATTCTACACCTCTTCTGCCTTGGGGTCCTCTCACTCATAGCTGGCTGGATGGAGGGCAGGCTGCTCTGCTCACACCAGTGTTCTCCTCATGATTCTAACTACTCCTCTCTGGCTCTAGTGTATTTGTCAGTTGCTTCTAGTCCGTTTGTTTTCTTACCTGGACTAGTATTTTCTTACATCCACTAGTGTCTCTATTAGTGGTGAGAGAATGAGAGATGAAGTAGGAAACATTTGGGTTCTTAAAAAAAAAAAAAACTATGAAAACACACTTCACCTTTTTGTACTTGAAGGGTTTTCTATACTTGGTATAAAAGTTTTGTATTTCTGTGTTGATAGATTTACATGTAAAACATCAACCATGAAATGATATGGGCCAGTCTCACCACCTAACTAATATACATCATCTGTCTAGACAGACTCATTGTTGGAAGTTAGAGCTTCTGACTTAAAATGCTGCCTAATCCAGCAGAATTTAAATGGGATTTATATGCTTCACAAAGTCTTGAATCAGTGATGTTTTCCTACTGTATATTGCAATATAATTAACAGTGAATGACTTTGGAGTATGCTAATAAATAAAAACTTAAACAACATTTTTGGGGAAAAGCATGCTGTTATCCACCTCCCAGACCCATCTATGTGTGACTGTCAAGTGTCACCATGGCTGAAGAAAGGAGCTCACACTTATTTAGACACTGGAGGACTCCCACATCAGCACTGTGAGCTCACTCTACACTCCCAAGTCTGTGATCACCTCTGCACTGGACATGACTCTCCAGACATGTAGAGGCTAAAATGTCAAATAGAATAGGGGTAACATATTTTATTTTGTAATATTATAAATATACTTTAAGGGGAAGTTCTTGATGATAATGTGATACACGCTCTCTTAGTGCTGCTGTGCGGATATAACAGCTGCTATAAATGCTCTTCTTGGGAAATCTGGAAGATGGATTTAGTATTACTAATACCTATCCTGCAAGATGCAACCTTTTAGAGTTTGAACAAAAGCTGCATAATGCTACCCAGACATACAGATGGCTTTATAATGATTAGTAATGGCTTCTTTCACCATAAATACCAGAAGGAAGAATAGCAGTCAAGACAGACAGTGACAGCCAAAATTGGAAAACAGAATAAAAGTGGCTTTTGGGGTAGAAATCAGATGAAAAGTATGTTGAATATACGAGTGACACTGAAGCAATCTTGGCATGTAGTGAACACTCCACAGACACCTGCGGATAAAAGGAAGTTTCCTCTGGAGATGTCTTCAGTTAAATAAAGCATATGAGGAAATTGTATTAAGTTTTTGTGTATTGTTTGATTGGGCAGCTGACAGGATTGTCTGTATCTAGTAAACAATGATATTTTATTTTCTGTCTAAAAGATTCTGTCAGCAAGGTCAAGCAAGGTTTACAGGCTTTATTTCTGTGTCTGAGATCAGGACCTCACCTGCAAGAAAGCAGTCAGTTAGAGGCAAACAGAACGTACACTGTGAAAGGACCTTTCTCTCCTGCCACCTTGAGAAGGGCTGGCCTTTTTTTTTTTTTTTTCCAAAGTCCATACTGAGACCTGAAGGAATTGAGATAACTAGGTGAATCCTCTGTGTATTCTGAGACTAACAAGCATTACAGGAGATTGGGAGTAAAAGGTAGCTCTAAGTTTAAGGCTATGAAATTAAAGTAACACGTAATATATATAAAACAAGAAGCTGAGACATAAGAACAACTTTCAAAGATTACGAGATACACAGGACACCACGAAGCCAGAGCTCAAAACTGCAAGGGCATTAAAATCAAAACCAAAGAGGCAGGGTAATGGTCTGCTATAGAACAAAATTAGCCTGATGTTTTCATTTAGCACTATGGGCTCATGTGCTGATAAAAATGAAAATTAGGGGAAAAAAAGCAGTATAAGGAACTTTCCCAGATGATAATGGGCAAAGTTTAGGTAGCACAGAGTAAATGCGTGCATGGAGTTTTGACACCTGAAGTGACTTTTTCCTTTTTAGCATGAAAATCACAGCAGCACTAAGACCTAACATGATATGTAGCAGACAGGCATTGTGTAAAGATTCCTGATGAGGAAAATCAAAACCACAATGAAAGGGACACCTTTCTTTGTCATGACATGAAAAAGAGTGAGTTGTTGTCTTATGGATATTATGGAAAACTTTCCTTCATTTTCCTTTAAGCCAACCTGGGATTTTTGTCCCTCATGTGCTGCCTCATACTAGAACATAAGAATAAGAGTGAGTGTTGTTCATGTGTCACTGGGCCTTTGTTTGATTCTGCTGATGAGAGATCAGGAGTTGTCAACGGCAAGCTACATGATACCCCAAAAGTAACTTTGTTTTTCCCCAAAGGGACAACACACACTCTCACACACACACACACACACACACACACTCACACACACACACACACTCACACACACACACACACACACACACACACACACACCTCGAGGCTAGGAGAACCAGAAAATGGAAATATAACAAAATATCTCTCTGATATTTCAGGCTGATCCTGGAATTTGGGGATAAAAGTAGAGAACATTTGATGTAGCTTTGATTATGAAGTTTACTCAAAGAATATAGATGAAGATTGGTTCCCAAAGAGAAATAGGAGCTCTTGATAAGAATGCAGCTTTACTTTTATGCGAGGGATCTTGCTAAGTCCAATCCATTTGGCAGAATTCTATGATGGGTAAAGATCAAAGGTACAGATACCACAGATGTGAGATCAGCCTAGTGTTTGCAAACGAGGAATGGAAAGAGATTTAGGAGTTATGAAGTTCTACTTTTAAGTAATTTTTATGTTTACTTTTATTAACACATAATATGTATGTACTGCACAAAACAAAGCATGATGTTTTGAAAAATGTATATAATGCATATCGATCATTTCATGGCAGTTAACATATCTATTGCCTCAAATATTTACCATTTCTTCCCTTATAGCTCTTTTGAAATACATAGCAAACCATTGTTACATTGTGCTAGGGAACACTGGAATGCATTTCTCCTATCTTTAATTCTTTGCATCCTTCTATGCCCTTACATACTGAGTCTGGTTACTTGTATTGGCTTTGCTCCTTCCTAGCAGTTTACCATGTTTACTTAAGTTTACATGTTTTTCCCAGCTTAGTGCTCAAGTTGAATATCAAGATTGGCTTGAGGGGGGCTGGGGAGATAGCTCTGTGGCACAAACGCTTGTCTGGCAAGTGCAAGGTCGTGAGTTTGAACCCTGGTCCCATCAAAAAAAAAAAAAAAAAGATTTGCTTGTAAGGATATTGTTAGTATCCAGAGAGTAATTTGCTTGCAACTTTCTGTCCCATTTAAACAAATTTAGCTCTTAACTATAGTGTGAATACATTCCAGCAGTACAAAATTGAGTTAGTTTATTTTGGAGAAAGTTTTAGAAGCTGTGTTCCTTCTTCCATTCCCATTAAATAACTGTTTTAACTTTTATTTTTATTAGTACATGTTTGCAGTGTATGACTATGTTCCTTAAGGGGAGTTTATGCCTGTTATGGATTTTTACTAATTTTAATGGGAAAGAAATAGCAACAAGAGAGTTTCAAAACATGTTAGTGGAATAGTTACAATAATTAATACATTGCATATTATTGCCTTCATAGTAGTTGTTCAGCGTACAAGATGGAGATATGCCATGTTGTCTAAACACTATTCATACAAATCTTTCTGTCCACTGAACTAAGAGGAAGTAGCTATATACATAATCCAATAGTCCATGATAGTAAAGGGTTATTAGCAGAACTGGCAATGTCAGAAGCTGTTGACTTGATCCTTTTACAGCTCAGTACTGTTTTACTTTTTATAGCTCATGGGTAGAATTTTCTGATGGATGGTTAAAACCAAGATAAAGCAAGACGTATGTAACCAAAAAATGTAATTTTTGTATCTGACGAGGTCAAACAAATCCTGTCAGGATTTACCCTGAAACCATGTACAGCAGTTTGTAGATCTTTTGTCAGTGCCAGCCATCTGCATGAATCTCAGCCATTTCTTGACCAATTTGCTCTTTGTGAAAGCCGAGGGACTCTCCTCTCTACAGGTGACTCTCCTTAGGCACAGTATACATGGTTGATAGCTTTCCTCTGTAGTCTCATAATCTACTTGAGCAGAAAATTTGGGACACCACTGAGTTGTAGGATGTTACAGTATAGGTTCTCTTATGTTCTGAGTCCTCCCCAACCTGGAAGGGCTAGGGCCAGATTGTTGACTCTCCTTGTAACTCTTTTTTTCCCTAATTTTTTGGTCAGCAAACTGAAGTTGTTAATCCTTCAGGAGAGAAGTTTAATGATACTATTCCTGAGAGAAGTTTAATGATGCTATTCCCTGAAATATACGCAGATGAGCCTAGTATCTCTTCCTGAATTGCATGTTATGAATTTGTAAACTCATTCTCATACCAGGATTTGATTTATTTTTAAAGATTTCCTATTAAGATACAGTCACAATGTGATATGAGTTTTCTGAGATGGAGAATATTTAATCAATATGAATATTATATCCTGGTGATGTTAAGAATGATGGATAAATCTTCAATATCAGTTCCTACCAGTACAATGAGCAGTTTCACGAGACTGAAGATTGTAATTATGAGAAAGTGTACATTAATGTAGCACGAAAAATATGGATTCTTGCTAATAGAACACTTAGGAAAAATCCTGCTATTGTCTCCCAGCACTAGGATGTCATGTTACAGACTACAGATTCAGTTATGTCATTTTTCCTTTCTGAGGTAATGGGAATTATGATACCTCCCTGATTGTGTAATTGTGCAAATTAAATGAAATCATATAAATATGTAAATACAGATGAATGAAGTACAGATGCTGGACTATTTCAAGGACATTTGTTAGAAATACACGTAAACCTTTACTCAACTATGCAAGGCAACAATATCCCAGTGGATTCTGAGATGTCAGATTGCAGAATCACCATTGTGTACATTTTAAAGTAAATTTTATAGTCCAAGTACCTTGGCGCAAGAGTGAGATTTTTGGATTTAAATGAAAAACTTGGGATTTCCAAAGTAAATTTCATGAAAAAGGCATAGATATGGACCAGACAGACAGTTCAGTGGACTAAAGTGTCTGCTTTCGCAAGTGTTAGGGGACTGGGGTTCAATCCCATATCGTGCTGGCCCTGCTCCCTGGATGTGCTGAGATGGAGAATGACACTGTGTTTGGTCATGCACATCTGTAGTCCCAGCACTTGGGAGGCTGAAAACAGGAGGATCACTATGAGTCCGATCTGTGTAGGGAGACCCTGTAGACACTGTACTAAATATATATTTCTTAAAAAGGCACAGATAGTATGTATCACATAATGAAGAAAACACTGCTCAAAGCTTTATAAAACCAGCAAGTAGTCAAAGTTCTGTAGTCAGTAGCTGTGGAACTTCCTTATGTAATACCTTGCTTACATTATATTTGTTATGGATTAGATGTATTTGTCCCCACAAAGCCTCATGCATTTATGCAGTGGACTTCAGGAGTTTATGACTAATTGTTTATTAAGGGCTGGGATTATGTGTGTGAATGCTGCTGGGATTATGATTGCAAGTGCTTCTGAGATTATGGGTGTATGTGCTATACCCAGCCTGGTGTAGGTAGCCTGAATAAATCATAAGGCAGACTTGCCCTCTGTAACTATTGCTGCTGCTGTTTCTCCCATTTGCTCTTGCTGTTTTGCTGTTTTCCATGACATGAGTTGATGTCCTCTGCCATATGCCTGTATGCCTTCTCCCAAGCTGAGTAGGGCCTAAATTGTCCAAAAACTTTAAGCTAAATAAGCATGCCCTTCTTTATTTTGGGTGTTGTTTACTTTGTCCTAGCAAGGAGAAAAAAGTAACTGAGACAAAATTTGGTACCAAGAAGTTGCGTTGCAGTTGTGACTAAAACTGACCATATGGATTACAAGCCTTAGGGAATGGCTTAAGGGAAGAGATAGAGAGGGTTCAAAGATGTCACCTACAAAAGAAGCACTGGAAAATCTTCAGCTATTCTATGTGGAAGATTCTGGTCAGAGCTTAGAAGACCAGAATGCTGATAGAAACCCTGGCTGTAAAGACCAAGCCAGGGAGGTCTTTTCTGTAAAGAAGACATACCATCACAGGAGGTATGTGTACACCCTTTAAAGCCTCAGAACTACATTAGTTGTTGGACTCCAGACAATGTGTGCTTTGGCTTGGCAGAAAGTTTGTCTGTATTTTTCTCATGTCCAGAGATTTTGTCTGAGATTGAGATTAAGTGTGACAGATTACTTAATCTTGCAAATGAAATTTCAAGACAGTTGAATGTTGAAGCACTGACATGCCTATTTTTGGAGGCTTTTAGACAGATATATGTTGAGAATCAAAAGCAAAGAGCTCAGCAGGATAATTTAAAAAGTTGTGACTTTGGACAGAAAGAAACTTCCAGTACACTTGTGCTCTACAAAGATAGATCTGAAAGGATCTCCATTGCCATGAAAGAATAAGAGAATGGAGAAGATGGCCTGAAAGCATCACAGGAGGTATGTCTACATCCTTTGAAGCCTCAGAACTGAAAGGGCAATGGAGTTTGCCTTGAGAGAAAGCTGCTGAATGACATGTTCCAAAATCGTGGCAGTGGCCACACCATGTCCCAGCATAGCAGTAGTATAGAGAATTTGTTCCCCCGGATGAAGTAGAGTGCTCAGAGATCCAGACACCTGACCCCTACATCCAAGAAAAAAGAAAGTCTGCCTACTGCTCTACTTGACATCACAACTTGAAATCATCTACATAGCATTGGTCTTAGGTGCTTGAAGAGGACAAGAGTTCAGAGGTTATGAAGGGTTCCACCCTGATTTTAGAAGACCTGGGTGGCTAGGTATTGTGCCCCTGAGAGGGTAGTGCGTGTTCCGCATGGAACTACACGACTTAATGTTTGTCCTGCTGGATTTTGGACTTGCTTTTGTTCCAACGCTTTATATGCCCTTGTTTGTACTTTTTGGAATAATAATGTTTATTATGTGTCATTGAATGCTGGAAGTGTTTAACTTTTCATTTGTATAGGGATTCATAGATAAGAGTTTGCCTTACATCTTGCAGAAGACTTAGGGCTTGGAATTTTCAGCAATGCTAGCACTGTAGTGCATTGGCAATTTTTAGAAATGGGCTAAAAAGTCTTCTGTATTGTTATGGTTCGTATATAGGTGTCCCCGCCCCCACCATCTTCCCAACACCCCCCTCCCAAGGCCTCATGCAATCAAATGGTGGCTTTTGGAGTTTGTGACTGATTATTGTGGGTATAGTTGCTGCACCTGCCCTGCAACAGGTAATTTGCATTTCAGTGTAAGGAATGAAGAGAAGTTAGCTGCTTGAGCTGCAGCTACTCCTCTCTTTGCTCTTGCTCTTTGCTGCTGTCATGAACAGTTGCTTTCTGCCATGTGCCACTCTGCTTTGGAGCCAGCTGAATATGGACTGAAACCTCCAGTAATATGAGCTAAATAAACCTTTCCTTCCCTAATTGAGTGCTGGGTGTTTGTCCTAGCAATGAGAGAAGAGTAGCTAAGACATGTATAAAGGGATGAGCATGAGTCTTTGGGGGTCTAAGAGTGATGTTATGATTTGTGTGTATTTTCCCCCTAAAGACCAATCTAGCACTGGGGTAGACTTTGAGGGTGTGTGATTAATTCCTGATTCAGGGCAAGAATTATGGATGTGAGTGCTGCTGGGATCATGGGTGTGAGTGCTACTTACAGGGTGGGGTAGATATGTTGTTATGAATACAACATAAGGGAGATGAGACTTACTCTCTACAGCCACTGCTACCGCTATTCCTCCCACTTGCTCTTGCTATTTTTTTATTCTCCACTGCTGTCCTATGCCATGTGCCAGTCTACCTTCTGTCAAACTGAGTGTGGAGTACAATCTTCACAAACCTTAAGGTAAATAAACCTTTCCTTCCTTAATGTTGGGTGTTAGGTACTTTGTCCTAAGAGAAAGAGAAGAGTAACAGAAACAGTATTTTTCCTCCTTCTATTCTCTATTTTCATGTCACTTCTCTCCATCTATGATTACTTCATCCCCTCTTCAGTCTGTTTGTCTTTCTCTTTTAATGCTATGTCAAAAACCCTTTACTGATTTAGCATGATAAGTTGGCAATATACTCAAGCCAAAGAAATATTTGAATTTTTCCATTGTGTGAATAACAATATTTTCTAAGAGTTTGAATGAGTCTCTGGTTTGAGCGAGCTTCCAAAGACAAAGTGTTATACACTTGATCTAGAATGTGGTGGCCTTAGCAGGTATTTGGGTCGCAAAGATATTATCTTTGTAAATGCGTTAGTATTGTCACTATGATGGGACTATGTCCCATAAGTTAGGAGTGGGTTTCCTATACAAAGATGATTTCAATCTCTTGCCCCATGTCTCATTGATAGTAGCTGCTATATCATAGAGAAACAAGAAGATCCTTACTAGATGTCACTATCTTGAGTTTTTAATTCACCAAACCCTAGAATTACAATGAGTTTCTGTGCTTCAAAAATAAACCAGTAGTGATTTTCTCTCATTTTAAACAATAAAAGATACCTTGATTCTAAATTTCATTTGTTGAATAATATTGACTATCATTTGTTTATTTGTAAAAGTAATTAAACATATTTATGCATTTGTCATAAATTATTCTAAATTTAATTGTAAATAATTGAAAAGTTTCGGGCACTAGTTCAAATTTTTTAATCATACCACAATAATTCATTTTTTTTCAAGTAATGAGCTTTATTGGTAACATCTAAGATATAGATAATGATCACATTCATATATTAGGGAATTTGTGCCCGTATATGATATTTCTTGATTCTTCTTTTATTTACTTTATCTTCTCCTCAGTTCCTCTCTTCCTTATATACAAAGTTTTTTTTTTCTTTTTTCTTTTTAAAAAAGAGAAATCATACAAAATTTCACTAAACAAAGTAATATGAATTCAACAGTATTTGTTGTATAGCATAATGTTATCTTTGACTTGGTTGTTCAAATTACCAGACATTTGTATGCAAAATTGGAAAAAGAGAAAAGAAAGGTTGTAGCATTAAGAAAGGAGGAAAAAAAAATTAAAAGGATGGTAAATCAAAATTAAAAGAAAACATCATAGGGGCCGGGCATGGTGGCGCACACCTGTAATCCCAGCACTCGGGAGGCTGAGGCAGGAGGATCGGTGCGAGTTCGAGACCAGCCTGGGCTACAAAAGTGAGCTCAAGGCCAACCTGAACTGCATAACAAGACCCTGTCTCAAAAAAAAAAAAAAAAAAAAAAAAAAAAAACATCATTGACTGCTCCGTTCCATAAACCAGCAGAAATCCACAGTATAATTTTGCAAGCCATCCTGCATGCATACATGGATATATCTCTTTCTCCCATTCCCTCACCTATTCTTCTCATCTTGACAATTCTTGCCTTTTTGACAGATTCATTCACATGCATGTCACAGTATCTGTTGCATCTTTAAGATTTTATTAAATCTTTCAGATTGTTATACCAGAGTGATATTATGATGTTTTTATACGTAGGTCTGATTAATTTCACTTAACAATGTAGTCAATAGTAGCAACATTTACTGATGAAAGGCTCAAATTTATCCTTTTTTATGCCTGAATAATACTTCATTGTATGAAAATACCACATCTTCTTTATCCATTGTTCAGCTGGTGCACATTTCTGTTGCTTCCAAGATTTAGCTATGAAAAAATGTGTTGTTATGAACATAGCTGCACATAAATTGCTGTGGTATGATGTTTTCAGTTCTTCTAGAAAAACATCCAGGAGGGGAGTAGCTGGATTAAATGTGATCTCAAATCCTGGCTTTTTTTTTTTTTTTTTGCTTTTTGAGACAGAGTCTCACTATGCAGTTCAGGCTGGCCTTGAGCTCACTTTGTAGTCCAGGCTGGTCTCGAACTCACATCGATCCTCCTGCCTCAGCCTCCCGAGTGCTGGGATTACAGGCATGCGCCACCACGCCCGGCTAAATCCTGGCTTTTTGAGGAATCTCCATCTTGACTTCCACAGTGGCTTTACCAATCTACATTCCCACCAACAGTGGAGAATTGCTCCTTTTCCCCCAAAGCTCCTCCAGAATTTGTTATTGGTTGGCTAATGATAGCCATTCTATCTAGGTTAAAACATAATTTCAGTGCTGTTTCACTTTGTATTTCTTCAATGACAAGCAATGTTGAACATTTTTCATGTATTTGAGTGCCATTTCTATTTCTTCACTTGAGCAGAGTGTATTCATCTCAGATGCCCATTTTTTGGATTGGCTCTTTGAATTTTGGGGGCCTGATTTTTAAAAATTATTTGTATGTTTTAAATGGAAGGTGTTTGTCAAAGGAGTAGTTGGCAATAATTTTTCCCACTTTGTGGGTTTTCTTTTTACTTTGTTGGAGATTTCTTTTGAAGCACAGAAACTTTTCAAAAAGATGTGATTCCAGTTTCTGATTCTTTGAAGTATTTTCCATGCAGTTTAGTTTTTGTTCATAAATTCTCTACCTACCCCTATGTGTTTCAGATTTCTATCTACATTTTCCTCAACAACATGTCACGTTTCTGTTTTAAAGTTTCAATATTTGATCCATTTTGAGTGCATTTTAGTGCATAGTGATTGAAACAGGTCTAATTTAACATTCAGCATGTGGAAAGTCAGTTTTTTCAGCATCATTTTTATTAAAGGGGCTATCGTTCTTCCAGTGAATGTGTTGGACCCCTTGGTTGAATTTAAGGTGGACAAGTGTGCTTGTAGTTGCATGTGCATCTTCTAATCCATCCCACTGATCCTCAGGGCTGTTTTTATACCACATAGCTTTGTAGTATAATTTCAGGTTAGGGATTTTGATGCTTTCTGTCTTCCTTTGTTATCCAGAATTGCTTTTGATATAATGTGTCTTTTCAAGTTCCGGATGAATTTTAGAAATGTTTTCTATAGATCTGTGAAGTATACTGACAGTATATTAGTTAGGGCTGCATTGAGTCTGTGTAATAACTTGGGAGGATGACCATTTGCAAAATGTTAGTTTTCCTGTCTTGGAGCAAGGAATACATCTCTATTTTCTAAAAGTCTATGTGATCTCTTTTCTCAGAGTACTATAATTTTCACTTTATAAATTTTTCACCTTCTTTGTGATATTGATTCTTAAGTATTTTATTTCATTTTTGGATGTGTAGTATAGTCATGATTTCCCTAATTTTTCTCTCAGTGTGTTTGCTTTTGTGTATAAAAATGCTATTGATTTTTGATCATTGACTTTGTGTCCTGCTAAGTTACTGAATTTGGTAATTAAATCTCCCAGTCTCTTGGTTTAGTTGGGGGTCTTCTATGTAGTATCCCATGTCATCCACAGATAACAATATTTTCACTTCTTTTCCAATCATTATTTCTTTTATTTCCCTCTCTTGTTTAATTGCTGTGGCTAATGTTTCTAGAACTATAGTGAATAACAGTGGTGCCAGTTGAACATCTTTGTCTTGTTCCTGATTTTAAAGTATGATTTTTGTCTAATTAGTATTACTATTTGTTTCTCAAAGATTCTTTTCTCTTTTTTTCCTTCATTCTTCTTATATTGATGCTTACTACTCTATAACTGCCCTGTCCACTTAAATGATTTCCCCTATTTCACAGTAACTACTATACATGTAGTCTTTATTAAGTGTTCAGTTTTTCATACCAGAGAAACAATGTAATAAATAAACATGTGTATCTGATGTATTTCACTTAATAATATGGTCTTAAGTTGAATCTATTTAGAAGGAAATATTTTAAGTGTATGTTTTACAGCTGAATAGTGCTCCATTACAAAAAAATATTCTTCATACATTCCTTTGCTCACTCATCGCAGTTTTCCTCACACATTTGATGTTCCTAGTTTGTCCAAACTTCTGGGGTCTCTATTACAGCTTTGGCTGCACTCTCATAGCTTCACATATTGACCTGGCCTTCCAAGGCTTCTGAAATCTGTGTGGAAACCTTTTCAACCTCAGAAATCTTTCCTTCTGCATTCACCTAACACCACATTGCCACATGGATGATACCGAGGTCTACTGTCAGAAGGCACAGTATCCGGGCTTCTTCCTTCTTGACTTTAGGGGTTGAATGCCTGGATCACTGGGTACTCTGAATACAAGTCTGAGAAACAAGTTTTCTATCCTACTACCACTCGGGAACCTGATGTAGCCAACACCATTTTGCAACCTGGTGTTGCTACCACTGTCATTCTGAAACATTGTGTTTTTCACCAGGCTGGAACATGGTGTCCTGAGGCTTTGTTCTAAGGAAAAGCTTTTGCTTTTGCAGTTGTGAGGCTGCAAGGATAGATTCTTTCAGCTTCTTATGATGCCTTCAGGGATATCTTTTCAATTCTCTTATTCTTACTTGGTATTCAAGATCTCTATTTTATCATTTAAGTCTACAAATTTACTGGAGTCTCTTCTGGACAAACACAAAATTTTAAATCATTCTTCTGGGCTCTTTACTCTTGATTTTCAACGTAAGTTTTGTTAAATATCCCCCATCAATAGCCGTGCCATCACCTTAACATTTGACTGCCTTGAAAATTTTTTTTCTGCCGGTTTAGTTTGTTGCCTTTTATGTAAGTCTCAGGCTGCCTCTGGACACAAGAAAATTGCAGACTAACTTTTGGCATGCCACAGCACACATCATTTGCGTCCACAATCAGTGCAGTCTTTCTCACTGGCAACCTAAATTTGGTCCTTACTAGTAGGATTCCCATCAGCCTTTTGGTCTTCTGAGATCTTACTAATATCTCCCATACAGAAAAACCTAAGGTGTTCCAGTTCTGCTTTTTCATGTGACACCTCTAAACATTTCCAAATTCTTCCCACAAGCCATTCCCAAAGGCTCAAAGACCTCACTTCCTTGGCTCCAAATTTTGTCTTCTCGTTACGTTTCTCTATTTGCTGAGGCAAAATACCCAATGCCAAGAATTAAGGAAGAAAAGATTTATTTAGCTTACTGCTTGTTGAGGTGTCGGTCGACTCTTGGCTGGCTCCAAGGAAGGATGGTAAATGCCAGAGGGCAACAGCTTGTGAAAGCAGAAAACAGCAAAAGCAACAAGAACAAAAGGGTGGAGCACATGAGCAAGCCTTTCCCTGAGGTTGGGTTAGGGCTCATACCCACAATCCCAGCATAGGACAATAAACCCACCAAAAATTATGGAAGCCTGCCCCAACACTGCATGATGCTATGGTGGTCAGACATCTAGACACAAACCATATTATCTTTGTCATAATATTTCTTGTTGGTTCCTTGTCTTTCCCATTGTTCAACTGCTTGTCTTGCTTGGAAGATTCTATTGGTATTTTTTATTTTTCTTGTTTCAGGACTTTTGTTTGTTTCTTTATTTATTTTCATGGCTGCCTCAGCCTGCCCTGAGGGCAGGGCTGGCGCAGCATGTGGTGCCGGGGATCGAACTGCGGTCCCTGCAGCCGCCTAAGCTTTCCGAAGCAGGTGCTTTAGACCACTGAGTCATCCTGCCAGGCCCTCTATTGGTATTTTTGTAACTGTAGTCTTACTTATCTCTTCCTAGAGCATCTCGCATAACATTCTGGGATATTGGCTTGAGGGTCATGGATTTCTTCAGTAGTTCTTTGTCATGGAAGTATTTTATTTCTCTATTCATTTTGAAAGACAGTTTTGTATCAATCTCTGTTAAATGTTGTTTTCTTTTCGGACTTTAAATACTTCAATCCAAGATCTCCCTGGCTTATGGATTTGTGTCAGGAAGTCCATTGTAATTCTGATAGGCAAGGAAACTGGAGTGGTACTGTAGATCTCATTACTTTCACAGATTCCATTACAGTCTCTCTCTTTGTCACAGAAGTTCCAATTAGATGACCTGGCACATTATAAGGAAAGCAATCAAGCAAGCAAGCAAGCAAGAAAAAAGAAAGAGAGAGAGATAAAAAGAGAGAGAGAGAGAAGAAAAGAAAAGAAAAGCAAAGAAAAGAAAAGAAACGAAAAAACTGGTAGCCCAAGGGAAAGAAGTAGTTTTGTTTTCACAAACTCCTGTGAATGATATCTCCAGGATACTCCAGATCTATCCAGTGGTGTATTTTGAATTTGCCAAGCTACTGCAATTCATTAGCTTTTTGGGAACTTCAGGTAAATTTTTCTCTACCTGAAACCTTATAGGCTGTTTCACATTTTTAATAAAATGCCTGTGGTTTTTTTTATCTAAGTCTCATTTTTGAGATTGATTTTGACATTGAGATGTATGTCCCTCTCTCTTCCAATTGTGTATATTTTCAGTTGACTTTCTTGGAGTAACTTCAATGTGAATCCTTCTGCATTTGGCCACATTAAATTTCCACGATGCCTAATCAATAGAACGTTTGCCAAAGTCAAACAATTCCGAGATGATTGCTAACAGTGGTCATGATTAAATTTTCTTTACAACTCTACCTACCTGGACTGCTTCCAAAGCTCTTAAGTGAGCATTCTACTATAATATTTTGAGAAAGCCCGGCTTCATACAATATCTGATCATATTGTACTAAATGACAAAAACCTGGAAGACAAAGATGGGCGTAATTTATGTTACTGGCTCTCAGTAGATCTTCAGGGATATTTATTTTAAAAGATACATTGTAGTCATTTTTTAGCATTTGCTTCCCTGTTTTCTTGTCGACAACCAAAAATATGTGGTGATCAGTTCTTGAACTATGAGCCTATGATTGTTCTTCAGTAAATAGACATTAAGACAAGCTATCTCGTTGTCATGGGATGGGCTGGCGTGGGAGGGAAAAGGTGATTCTGACGTGTTGCATCTTCATTTCCACATCATTGGGTATGAGAATAACTACTGCTATGAATGACAGAAAGGTGTTCCTTAATGAACAAAATGTATTGAGTCTTGTGTGTAAGAGAAAGCCACTTTTATTCTAATTATCTTGTTGCTTAAACTCCAAAGGACTCTATGAATACCATCATGTCTTTTTCATGTGCTAAAACTAATAGTAAAATTTTATATAGGTTTTTTTCAGAAGATTCATTCTAATTTTTATTAACCCCCAAAAAGACCAAAGGTCAGAGTCAATCAGTATTTAGTGAAAATTCTAAATATCTCTTTCTTTACTGTTAATAACTGCTTATTACTTGACAGTTATATTTCTTCCAAAATCGTATGTTCAACTTCAAACGCTCTGTGCCTTAGAATATAACCTTTGGGGATTAGGTCTTTGCAGAACATATTAAGTTAAAGTTCATTAAGGTTAGTCCTAATCCAGTATGACTTGTTGCATTGTAAAATGTGAAAATTTAGACACAGTGACAGACACAAATAAAGAGAAGTTTAAGTGAAGAAATTAGGAGAAAGTTGCCTTTGGCAAAACTTGGAGCAGAACTTTGGAAAGTTCCTTCTTTCACAGCCTCAGAAAAAATAAATTTCATTGACAACTTTACCTCAGATCAGCCTTAAAAATATAAGACAAGATTCTGCTTCAGTGGCCTGACGCTTGGCATTCCTTTGTCATCATCACAAGCAAATGCATCTTCCATATGTCAAAGAGAACTCCATGTATCCTAGAATTAAGTTGCCCTGCTGACCCTTGCTGCTTAGTGTGTACTGAGCTTCTGATAACAGCTGAAGACCCTGCCAGCCAATCTAAGTACACTTATGGACCTTTCAACATCAGCTCCTTCATTGGATAAGGCTGTGAACTTGCTGGTACAAATCCTGTGGTTTTCAATTTTCCAGGTGGAGGTCTGCGCCCCTCCCACCATGATGGACTGAGCTTCAGTTGCACTCCTACTGTGCTTCTGGAAGAGTCACGTGCCTTCTCCCCAGACAACTTCTGATTGCAAAGGTCAGTTTGTTACACTTCCAGGATATATCTTTTCTTGTTACTAACTTTATTATGAAATAAATTATTAATGTACTAATTCAGAAGTTTTTTTTTTCTTTTATTTCCGAGAAAGAACTTCTGAAGGTATTTACAAGCACAAATGGATGTTTTTTATCCACCAGTGACTTATGCTATGAAATTTGCAATTTTTTACTTCTAAAATTCTTTCTGATAGGTTCCAGCCCAAGTACAAACTGCTAAATCATCATGGCTCTGGTTCAACTTGACTAACTTCCAAAAACAACAGCACATCTTCCCAATGACTGCTTCATCCTTCTTCCCCACTCCAACCCTGGATACAACTTCCTTTTATCTTTCCCTGTGCCTACAAGGGACCCTTCAATCAGCTCCTTGTGTGTCACTGAACCTATCTCTCTCTCACACTCCACCCCTAGAAGAAGTCCTGAAAGTCTCATCTTCCCTGCCTCAAATCAGAGGATCTCTCCATCTTCTGGCCCTCAGTCTTCTTAATGTCTTCAAAGTTATTAGCACTCCTTCTCCCTGTGATGTTTCTACTTCTCTGCTGCACCACCGCTACTGAAAAATCTAAGTTGTATCTAGGGCTGACATGCAAAAGGGGGAAATGGTCATTGGGAAGATAAGCTGTTGTTTTAAGCATTCAGCCATGTTGAATCAGGGCCATCATGATTTAGCAACTTGCACTCAGGCAGGAACCTATCACTTTCCTTGTTCTTTCCTTCAAGAGTAAAAATTTATGCTCTTCCTCTGCACTGGCTTCTCCTTTCCTCTCTTTCTCTGTTCCTCTTCACTTTTCCCATCTTTATTTTTCCTTTACATTTTGTGTTCCCTATTTTCTGTCACTATTTTCAACATATCCTCAAAACGTAGAAAGATGCCGATTTACTTGGCAATAATTACCTTAACCTAGAAATCAGATTCTTGTTTCTACTAATGTAATATGATCTTTGTACCTTTAAGACAGTTTCCATTGTCATAAAAAATGCAATGGGCCCACTTTCCCTAAGAAACTATTTAGCTGCAAAATGCTGATTTTTGGGAAAACATTCAGTCCAGTGTTCAAGATGTGGAAATCACTGCTAGAGTTAAGATTCTTAATTAGCTATCTTTCTTTCCTTTTTCTTCTGGTCTCCACCCAACCCAGAAGGCCCAAGGAGGATACATTATAAGAAGCTCAAACAATGATTAATTTCTATCCATCACTTCTGAGATAAAGCGAAAAAGCACAGCTAAGAAATGTGTTGAAAAAGGCATTCCTTCTGCAGTAACCATTACACTTGAGAACCAATATCTCAAAGAAGCACAATCCAAATCCAACTGAAATTCAGAAAATGGCTCTCATCACCCAGAAGTAATTTTAGTCTCCTAAATGAGTCAGAATTGGTAAGAACTTGAGAATGTACACTCTACTATCTTGCTCCTCAGACTGAAATTATTTCATTCATTTATTCATTTGTCAATTTGCCTATTTAAAATTTATAGCATCGACTCTGTGCTGAGAACTCATGCTTAGCGATGAAAGGAGCAAAACACACAAGTGAAGAAATAAATAGAAAGACTGCACTTGAAGGAAAATCAACTGACCTGAAACCTTTTCTCCATCCCTTAGAAGAGACTGCCTTACTGAAGTAAATATTGTTTGCCTTTGCTTCCATATGTGCATGATAATGATATGCCTCTGCAGAGAATTAAGGTACATATGCAAAATTTCTTATAGGAATTTTTAATATGTGCTGGCTTAGTTACTTCCTTTTTTAAATGTCTCTTGTATTAAATTTAAAAAAAGATTCACTTACTTTCTTCGATTTCCATCTAACTCATATGCTGCTTCATAACTATTTGCTTTGATCTCACGTTAACTGGAAAATTTATCTTTCCCCGGGGAAATGGGGGCTGAAATTCCTTAGCTTCTCAGTGTTACATCTGTGCTTTTTCTTCTATGAGCTTGTTTTTTATTGTTAGTAGCCTGGCATTACTATTCTATATGGTAATATCTGTCTTTCCACAGCGTGCACACTAGAAATGTAATTGACATTATTATCTATAATCTGGTTCAATTATCAGCAAAGTGTCAAGTTAATGAATATATTTGAACTAGGAAAGGTTCTATTTTTATTCATATATTTACTTATTTTAGATAAGATCTAAGAAAAGCTTCATGAAGGAAGAAAACATTATTTGAGGTGGATTTTTAACTTTAAGACCTAAATTGAATAATAAAAGAGGCAAGATCTAAAGATTTATGAAACACTAAAGGACCAGGATGGAAGCTTTTGCAAGGGAACTTAGAACACTTTTGGTATCATTGAAGTCTAGGTTGGTGGCATAAACTTTAAGTAAAGATGAGATGTTATTTTTTGCTGATTTCAGCTAATCATACTCAGAGAATAAAATATTTAAAACTTCCATTTATTGTTGGAAAGGTAATAGAAATAGTAAAGAAAACACATTAGAAATGATACAGAATTTCACTAAATAAGATGATAGGAACTTAATAACGATTGCTATATTGCATATTGTTGTCTTCAAATAAGTTAGTCATATTAACAGACATAGTATGAGGAATTGGTCAAAATATTTCAAAGAAGAAAAGTAAGATTAACTATTCCTTTTAATCGATCGGTAGAAATCAGCAGTATAATTATACAAGCCATCCTGTGTATATACAAACATATTTTTTCTCTTCCTTTCTTTTTCTTCTCCTTTAATTCAGAAATGAGTAATAAAGAAGAAAAACAGGTCTAAGGACTCAGAAAAATCTATACAAAAATATAGTTTTAGGTTTTGTAGATCATCTGTAATGATATAAAAACAAAATTAATAGTTACTTTTTAATGTCTTTATCTATTCATACATATTTTCAGTACTTCATGATTACACTCATCCTGGGAAGTTGGTACATGTGTTAGCACAACTTTAGGATAAATTTTGTGCCATCTGTAATATTTAGTAAGATGTCTCAATCATGTAATATGATTAAGAAATATAATTTCCTATCAGTAATATATTAAGATAGAAAACTGAGAATCTATATTTTATTCCAAAATTACTTGTCAGACTCTGTATTTTATTTCACCAAATTTTAAAAGAAAGGACAAGGATCCAGACATAGAGGTGCAGGTACCTAAGCCTGCCAGTGCAAGAGGTTGAGATAGGAGAAGTGTAAATTCAAGTTCAACCAGAGAAAATTAGCAAGACTGTATCTCTAAGTAGATAAAAGACTAGAGATTTGTCCTGGACTTAGTCCTCAGTACTACAAACAAACAGGTAATAGCAAAAGCAGAACTAGGAATGCTTGTGGGTAGATTTCTAATTTGCTAGTAGGAAAGATTTCCCTCAAGAGTTTCATACTGCTTTAGTGAATGAATTGTACTTGAACTAAAAGACTTCATACTTAGAATGTTAATACAAATAAAACGAATGAAAACTTTCTATGCCAAACACAGTTTAGAACTTTAAGTGATAAAATCTATCTCAACAAATATAGTTTCCTGTCACAAAGATTCATTGTGTCATGTTTCAAAGCCACGATTTCTTGAAACTATTATTATAAACCTTTTAGTATATACGAAATCAATTTGTGCTTTTACTATAGAGGTTTTGACAGAATCTCAGCATTATAATGAGTCAGGAGACATATGTAAGTGAGTTAACTTAAATAGAATCATTTGTAAACGTTTCCTAGTACTCATTCTTTTAAATAAAATGAATATATTTATCAGGTGTTGTTTTACATTTCAAACCACTGTGTCAAGAACATGCCATTTTTATGAGCTACTGAGATTTTAAAGCTGGTTGCTGTAGCTGTAGTTTAATCTGGAATGACTCAGAAAGACTGAGATATCTACAAATTCCTTATCATGCCTGTTCCTGAAGCAGAATAAAATAATGGCAAATCAGAAAAAAAGGAGTGAATATAGAATCACAAATTGCTACAAGTTTAGGAAAGAATTATCAATGGCAATTTTTGATGTCTGAGTTCCTAAAACTGCCTAATCCCTTAATAACAATTTTCAATGGCTAACTTCAAAGTGTCAGCACATTACCTAGTTATTTGTTAAACACTAGAGTAAATTCTACTGTGAAGGAATTTTTTTTATCGATGACAAGCATTTATATAGCTAAACTTCGAGTAAAATCTTCCATATGGGTGGGAACCTCCTCTGTCAGTTGGAGTTCTCAACAGTAAGGACCAGAATTCTTGACAAAGAAGAAATTCTCAAAGCTTCAACCATTAGGAATGTTGCCCAGGCTTCCTATGGGTTTGGACTGAAACCATATCCAAATTTTCTGCCTAGTCATCTGCTTTGCAGGTTGCAGACTGACCAGCTCCCACAAATGCATGAGTCAATTTCTTAAAACAAACCTTCCTCAGTGTGCCTGTGTACACACACACACACACACACACACACACACACACACAACTTCATTCTGTGTCTCAGAAGATCCTAAAATGTTGTCCAAGAAATCAAGACTTTCCTTCCTGACTGCTTTCAGTATCCACTCTCTCTATTTGATCCTGTCCTTAAACCCTACTAAGGGAGTAATAGAAGCAAAGAATAGGGTTTTTAAGCCGGGCATGGTGGTGCACGCCTGTAATCCCAGCACTTGGGAGGCTGAGACAGGAGGACCAGTGTGAGTTCAAGACCAGTCTGGGCCACAAAGGTGAGCTCAAGGCCAGCCTGAACTGCACAGCGAGACCCTGTCTCAAAAAGACAAAAAAAAAAAAAAAAAAAAAAGAATAGTGTTTTTCCTTCACAGATAACTGAAGAACAACACTAAATGAACAACAACAATAGGGAAATTCATTGTGGAAGTCTAGCTGTTAGAACTGGATTCTATCTTAGAGTCATAAAATTCTGAAGTTGTCAAGAAGATTCTAGTCCTGCTTATGATACAGGTAGTGGACAAAGTGCATCCGTGCAACTCAGTTACATTTAATTCCATGGACCTCATCCTGATCAGTGTAAGAAATCAGACATTATAATTAGTAGTTGTACACACCAGCATGGTTCCTGGTAAGTTAGTTTGTTTATTTATTTATTTATTTATTTAGAATGTATTTAGTACAGGGTCTCACAACACAATTTGCAATTGTAGTGATTCTCCTGCTTTCAGCCTCCCCAGGGCTAGGATTACAGGCCTACGCCAACATGCTCAGTCTCAGTAGCTCAGTGCACCTGGGGGTACGGCCTGGGGAGTATGTTGTAAGGGGATTGACCCCTGGTCCCCTCACTTGCTTAAACAATTTTCTGGTAAGTTCCTGAACACTTAATTCTATTAAATATATCTGTGCTTTAATCAAGTCCCTGCATGGCTGTGTTTTTAAATTTATTTTTATTTTTATTTTTTCCACTATTAAGAATGAAACAAACTAAAAAAGTAGCAACAAATATAAAAGTGAACCATAATAACTATTCACTCTCAAAAAAAAATCTATTCACTCTCTACCTGCATAAATTTTTATTTTTTTTAAATGAGAGTCTATCTCTTTTTTTTTTTTTTTTTAGAAAGAGTATGCCATTTTTGATGTCTTTCACAGAGATTTGGAAGTTAAGCTTTGGAAAGAAAAGACAAATCTGTCCCACTCCTAGCAGAAAAGTCTGCAGTGTGAGGTGAGAATCAGAACTAAGGGATCAAGACTGAGAGCTCCCACTGACACTCAGAATCCAGTGAAGAGGTGAAGAACTCCACTTTAAGTGCACGGAGAAAACCACTTGCCCCCCGCTACCTTAATAACATACTGCTATGGGGAGCACAGAGAACTGGTGAGATGTGAGCCCCACCAGGAGGGACGCTGGGGCTCTTCTCCACTGAGGCAGATGTTCTAGCATGAGGCCATCAAGATCAGTACTAGTCAGATTATGTTTGTTTCTTAAAATACTTCAGCAAAACAGATGTGTTACTTAAATAAACAAGTGAGAAGGGCTGAGCACAACCCTACGGCTGAAATGACCATTATACCACAAAACAGAATGGGGTGGAATCATTCACAGGTGGAATCAATCATTCAATCATAATGGCTTCAATTTTCCTGCAATCATTTTATGCCTGAACCAGTATAACTGAACTTGCTTTGCTTTCTGACTCATACCTTTCCCAATGCTTCATGCTGTTCCTGGGGATGGAGAAAAAGCTTGCCAACGTTTCTGTGTTTTCTGCAGACCAAGCATATTGATGGGAGTTCTGAGGCCAGATCCTGGAACAGCACCACACAATACATGGATGGAAACAAGAATCCTGGGCAGAACCAAAGAAACTATCTTCATTCAAAATATTCAGATGCCTAAATAGCCCTGCATCCATAAAAAAAGAAGTTGACAGTTAAAAGTCTCCCAACAAGAAAAAGTTCCAAAGTAAGATGTTTAGACTGCCCAAGAATTTAAAATAATTTAAACAAATATCAATTCTACATAGTAGCTTTCAAAAATAAATATTAAAACTTTCCAATTCACATTATGAAATCAACATCACCCTGATGGAGATATATATATATATGCATGGGAATTATTTAAAATAATTTTAAGCCAATTTTTCTGGTAAACATAGTCACAAAACCCTCCAGGAAAAAAAAAAATCAGTAAATCTAGTCCAATAATGTATTTATGTTTGTTTTTATTTTCTTTTGTTTTTGTTTTTGAGACAGAGTCTCGCTGTGCAGTTCAGGCTGGGCTTGAGCTCACTTTTGTAACCCAGGCTGGTCTCAAATTCACACTGATTCTCCTGCTTCAGCCTCCCAAGGGCTGGGATTACAGGTGTGCACCAGAATGCCGGGCTGCAATACTTGAAAAGTATGCTGCATCATGACAAAGGAATTTCTCCAAGAAATTCAAACTTGGATTGGCAATTAAAGTTAATAAGTTGGGGCTGGGGAGATAGCTCCGAGGCACAAGTGCCTGCTGGGCAAGTGCAAGGTCGTGAGTTTGAACCCTGGTCCCACAAAAAAATAAAATAAAGTTAATAAGTACAATTTATTATATCGGCAGAATATACACAAATTTATGTAATTACATTGATAAATGCATGAGAAAGCATTCAGAAAAGTTCAACATGCCATCCTCAAAAAAGCTATAAGCAAACAACTCTTAGAAGAGAACTGCCTTGGCTGAGCATCATGGGGCATGCCTGTAATCTTGACACTTGGGAGGCTGAGGTAGGAGGATCAGTGTGAGTTTGAGACCAGCCTGGGCTACAAAAGTGAGCTCAAGGCCAGGCTGAACTATATAGCAAGACCGTGTCTCAAAGACAAGAAAATAAAAGAGAGAGAGAGAGAGAGAGAGAGAGAGAGAGAGAGAGAGAGAGAGAGAGAGAGGGAGAGGGAGAGAACTGCCTCATTACTTCTTGGCCTTTTGACCAAGATCAAGTACAGAAGGCAATTACCTCCACTGAAACTATTTTCAGTTTTGGTAAATGACATGATAGCAAATGTTAAATATAATGAATAATTTCGAGATACCTTTTGAAACCAATAACTGACAAAGGAAATTTGCAAAGTATGAGATGAATATATAGAAAAATATAATTCTGTTTGTAAATGTTGAAGTATAGAAATATTAATTCTTTAGTATATCACAAATATAAAATAATCGTAAATCTAACAAATACATATGGATTGCAGGATGTGTATAATGAAATCTATAATATATTGTTCAGATATTAAATAATGCTTAAATAACGGGATAAATCACAAGACTCAATACTAACATAATTCCAATCATAATTCCAATCAAAACACCAATCAAAAGTGTTTCTAAGTATGAATACTATTAAGATTATTTGACAGCCGGGCGTGGTGGCTCACGCCTGTAATCCCAGCACTCGGGAGGCTGAGGCAGGAGGATTGGTGCGAGTTCGAGACCAGCCTGGGCTACAAAAGTGAGCTCAAGGCCAGCCTCAACTGCATAGCGAGACCCTGTCTCAAAAAGACAAAAAAAAAAAAAAAAAAAAAAAAAAAAAAAAAAAAAAAAAAAAAAAAAAAA
>PVJA010001809.1:0-112599 GCA_004027025.1 Myocastor coypus
TTTTTTTTTCTTGTTTCAGAACCTTTGTTTATTCACTCATTTTTATGGCCGGCTCAGCCCGCCCCGACAGCAGGGCTGTCGCAGCATGTGGTGCCGGGGATTGAACCACGGTCCCTGCAGCTGTCCAAGCTTTCCCAAGCAGGCGCTTTAGACCACTGAGCCATCCCGCCGGGCCCCACACATTACTTTTTTTTTTTTTTTTTTTTTTTTTTTTTTTTTTTTTGTCTTTTTGAGACAGGGTCTCGCTATGCAGTTGAGGCTGGCCTTGAGCTCACTTTTGTAGCCCAGGCTGGTCTTGAACTCGCACCAATCCTCCTGCCTCAGCCTCCCGAGTGCTGGGATTACAGGCGTGCGCCACCATGCCCAGTTCCCCCACACATTACTTTTAAGAAGAGGTCCTAGTACAAGTTTGATAGGTAGTGACAGTGAAACTAGTAGATTGAGCAAATATGATATTCACCATCTTAAATCTATATCTTTTAATCATAATAGTCAAGAATTTGAAAGAAAATTCCAGAGTTTCAAAATAAAATATAAATACTCATTTTTCACACCAAGAAACAAAGTCTGATATACTAAGAAGGAGGACTTTCTGAAAAGTAAACCTAAAACAGTGAAGGAGAATACAGTGGATCCCTGAAGTTCATGAGGTTATGTTCTTAGTGCACTCTCCAACTGTTAAAAATTGCAAATTTTGGATATTGTCAGAAAATGCATATAAATGCCTGCTTTTAAAGTTTGAACTGTAAATATTCCATTTTATATGGTTATTTAGTAAAATACTGTTTTAATAAGATTTTAGAAGGTGCAAGAAGTTTTGGGAGAATGTTAGGAATTTTAGCATGTGAGGAAGAACAAAATGAAGAACACAGGAGATAGGGCCAGTGCTCAGCGGACTAAACACCTGCTTTGGCAAGCTCAGGGGCCAGGGTTGGACCACTGGTCCCACATGCCACACCAGCCCCATCCCTGCGGTGTGCTGAGCCAGCCACCAAGACCAGCTGTGGTGGCACATGCCTCTAATCCCAGCTCGGGGGAGGATGGAAACAGGAGGATCACTATGAGTCTGAGCTGTGTACTGAGACCCTGTACCAAATACATAAATGAAAGAAAAGGTCCCAGGAGATCATTACACATGGTATACTGACTTGTGATGATGCAGGAAAGCAGATGCATCTGCCAAAAAGGTTACAGGGAAGCAGCCTATTGGCAGCAAGGAGAACCAAGTAACACTCTTGAACTGGCTTCTTGCAAACCTCCAAATGAAGAAACAACAGAGGGAGAGAGCTGAGGTTTCCAGAAAATTGCAGTTTTCACTAAAAAAATATTAATTAGGTTCTAAGGAAAAGTACCACGCAGTGGAGGCTGTAAACTCTGAACTGCTACTTTGCAGAGTATACGGCATATAGCTCGAGAATGTATTTATCCTTCTTCCACAATGAAACATGAATCATAGAGACGCCAAGAGGAATACTTAGAGCAGAGAGCATCAGGATTCATAGGGCTGAGAATATTTGACAGATCTCAACTCTACCTGTCCTCATAAATGAAATTCTGGAAGACAAAGGGAAGGGGATGGGTTGAAAAGAAAACTAAGCCATGATACTTGGGACTCTGAGGTAGAAAACAGGTCAGCTTTGTTTCCTCACCATTGCCCTCGGAGAACATGAACTGACCTAGCATTCAGCACCACTAATGGGGGTGGAGGAATGACCTCTAGACCTAGAGGGCCTGAGATGACTCCATGTCTTCCTGTATTTAAGCAAGGGCAAGAATACAAGAAAAAAAAAAAAAACTACATATGACTACTAAAGATAAGGGGAGAAGATACCCTGATTTGGAACTTAATATTTGGAGCAAAGCTTTTCTAGAGCAGCTGTGAATCTATGATAGGTCTGGACAAGTCTCATAACTAGCAGTGCAGTGATAGCTCAGGTTGCAGCCTGTCACGATGTGTGGCCTGTGGTGAGCTATTCCAGAGAGAATGAACTGAGGGCAGAGAAACAGCACACCTCCTTGGAGGCCAGGAAATACAGACAACCAGAAGCTAGGCATTTCTTCCCAACAAAGCCATGACACTGTCAACACAACGTACTCGTCTCGCCAGTCTCTCCAACCTCATTTGCTGCTTCTCTCCCGAGATCATTCCAGCCATCTGATTTTCTGGTTATTCTTCAAATAGCAGAGGTCGTTCTTATGGGAGCCTCCTTTCATCTGCTGATGAAATGCTATTTCTTCAGATATACCACCTTCCTCTACATTTATTTAAATGCCTTCCTCAGAAAGATTTTCTTAGAGATAGGTTCACTGGTTCTAAAATAAACTCCTCTACATCCTTACTGTTCATTGTTTTATTTTCTTCATAGTGCAATTACTAAAATTATACTGCACATTTATGTACATCTATTACGCATTTCACAAAACTGCTGTCAGTTTCCTTTAAATGTACCTCTACATCATAAATGTAGAGATTTTCAGTAAGTTGAATAAATAAGTGAATTGCTTCTGCACAAAGATAGACCCTAGAAGCTAATGAATTCTTTTTGGTGCTAGAATTATTTTCCATTCTATTATTTGACAAAGCTCATTTACAAATAGGATCAGAGGCTGGGGAGATAGCTCAGTGGTTTAAGCTCCTGCCTGGCAAGTACAAGGACCTGAATTGGATCCCAGGCATGGATATGTGGTGAGGGGGGTATCAAATCCACAAACAAACAAATAGAAATAAATAAATAAATAAGTAAATAAATAAATAAATAAAATAAATGTGATCAGAATGATAAGGAAACTATAGCCGAAATAACTTCAGAAGTGAACTATTGGGGAGGTTCAAGAAATGATCAAGTCAAAAATGATAAGTAAAGGTGATGAAAGATGGTGCTAGAATAATTTTCAGGAAAAAAAAAAAAAAGAACATTCAAATATCTATTGGCACTGGGGAGAACTATGCCATAGCCAAACCTACCTTGAACATGTCAGTTCGAGCTAAAATTTGAGAGCTTCTCAAAACCTGAGAGTTGTATAGCTAAGAGCTCCCCGGGGGGACAGTGCCGAGTACAACGTAAAAATACACACGGGAAGCCAAGGAGAGTCTGAGTAGCTCAGGACCTGATGCAGATATGAAGGAGGAAAGAATAGAAATACAATCATAGAGACAATTTTCTCACTAGTAAAGGCAATTGCTCCCCGTTTTGTAGTTATCAGGGAGAAAAACTGTTATCTTGCTCAGTCACCCAAATTTTAAAAAAAATTCTTTCAATCTCTAAGTCGTACCACTTGGTAACATTTGAAGACACCCCCTCTGGCTTCCACAGAAACATAATAAGGAAACAAAGAAACTGCAGAGAAAATTCACAGCAGCTCTGTTATCAAACATTTTTGTTTTTTGTACCGAGAATTGAACTCAGGGCCCTGCGCTTTCCAGGCAAGTGCTCATTCTCCTGAGCGATCTTCCTGGCCCTGAATAAGAGTCAAGAGCATGGGTGATAGACATTAAAGGAAACAAAATTTCTTTCCAGAAAACTGATATAACTTAAGAAATAAAATATTTTTAAAAATTCTAATAAGTGCACAAAATTTGAAAGGTTATGATACTCGAAAATCAGAACAAGATGTTTCAAATAGAAAAGAAAAGCAATGAGGAGGAACAGTTCTTAAGAAAGCAGTATATGATTCCAAATTATACATAAAATTCAATGGGACTGGATAAAAAAATTCATTTCTCTAAAGACCGAATTAGTAATACAGAAAATAAAGTCTAGAAAATTTTATGAATCACATAGTGAGATGATATGGTAGAATACTGAGGACTGGTCTCCCTATTAGTTCTAAAGGGAGATAGTAGTAAACAGGGAAAGATATATAGTTAGGTGAAAATAGAGGACTTTATGTAAGACAATGAAAAGTTTGTGCCTATGGTTAAAAGGGCCACCTGTGCGGGATAGCAAAGCTCACACCAGAATAAACACTAACTATATTCTGGGGCCTTTCAGAACAGTATAAACAAAGAATTCGAAATGACTTCATAGAAGTGAGACTAGTTTATTCTCAAAGACTAATTTTTTTAAAATTCATTGCAGGTAACAAATAGTTTTAAAACAATAGAAATAATACAATACAGAATTTCAGAAAACAAGATGATAGGAATTAAACAATATTTGTTATATTGCATACTGTTGTTTTCAAAGTAGTTGTTCAGATTACCAGTTATAAGCATGCAAAATTGGTTGAGAACTAACACTTGTTTCAATAAACCAATAGAAATTAGTAGTATAATTATCTTACCTATCTTATGATTAATATTCCATATGCATATGGAATATTATTGTTATTAGGATTATGATCATCTATTCCTCAGTTGGTGGACATTTGGGTGGTTTCCAAGATTTAGCTATGAAAAATTGTGCTGCTATAAACATAGGTGCACGTATATCACTGTAGAATGAAGATGATGGTTTTAATATCGTACCTGATGCTTCCTTTTTTTTAAGACAACTTTTTTTTTGTAGTTTACAGAAGGGTATTTAGGTGTTCTGAGTCTCACCCTGTTTTCAGGGGCTTTTATTCCTCTGAACTATTTGGCTTACCCACCAGGTGCTTTTTTATGAAATACTACATGTAGAAAATAAAAATAGTTATTAGAGAAAAGGTTTAATAAAAGTATTTTTATTTAAGCTGGGCGTGGTGGCTCACGCCTGTAATCCCAGCACTCGGGAGGCTGAGGCAGAAGAATCGGTGCTAGTTCGAGACCAGCCTGGGCTACAAAAGTGAGCTCAAGGCCAGCCTGAACTGCATAGTGAGACTCTGTCTCAAAAAAGACAAAAAAAAAAAAGTATTTTTGTTTGTATTATACCTATTAATTCTTTCCTTCTGTTAGGTTTGAGTTTAGTTTCTTCATTTTAAATTTGTGTATAGATTCTAATTTTTGAGTTTGTATTGGTCAGGGTTTTACTTAGAGGAACAGAATAGATATAAGGAATGGACTTAGTCCAAAGAGAAGTACATTCTTTTCCTTTTTTTTTTTCTAAGCAACATCAATAGGGAGATGGGTCATGCCCACACACTGTACTCTGTAGAACGATTGTGAGGACAATATGCAATATGTCAACTTTCAAAGAAAAGAAAGAGGAAAAGAAAAAAAAAGTAATGTTGATTTAGAAGGGTTAATGTTTAACTGTTGGATCAATCTTATATACCTATATGTATTAATCTAAACTGATCTCATGATGAGAATATGTAATATAACCATTGTTAAATTTAAACAATAAAAAATTGAAACTTGAAAAAAATAAATAAAATAAAATAAAATAAAAAAAGGAATGGATATTAACACAAAATATACAATCTATAAGGAATTATAAGATTGGCTTACAATAGTCAGCCACAGAGTCAGATGAGGAAGCACGCACAGGGCATCTGCCCACTCTGGAACTGAAGAATTCAATCCCGAGGTCTGGACTTCACTGCAGCACTCCTTGTAAGCTGTTGGCTGATGGGTCTGCGATGGAAGACTGAAGTGTCTGTAAGGGACGCTGAAGAGTCTGCAGCAGATGGCGAAAGATCCAAGCTGTAGGCCGAAGAGTCTGCGCTGCAAGCCAGATGATGAAGTCCGGTCTGAATGTGAAGACCGAAGCTTCTCCGATGAAGTGAAGTGTTGACTCCTTCTTCAGCCCTTTAAAAAGTCTTTTTGTGCTCAGTCATTCTGACGTGGGATCATTGTGCCCTAGGGTGGAGCGAATCAAACCCTAGGATGGGCCCTTGATCCTGCTCTAGGGAAAAATCCAATCATATCCTAGGCAGGCCCTGGTCACACTCCAGGGAAGAACCAACTGTACCCCAGAGTGGGGCTCCCACCAACAGGGAACCGGGATGCTGAGTCGTTCAGCCAAGTTGACACATTGTATCAACCACTACAGAGTAGAGTGTAACCTTAAGTAATGATTTTAGCTCCTTCCTTTTCAGTGTAAGCACCTACAACTCTAGGTTCTTATGGCACTGCTTTCACTACATCCTACAGATTTTAATGTGGTGTATTTATTTTTTCAAAATACATTTTCTTCCAAATGTTCGTTGAATTTTTAAGAATATTGAGATAGTTGGTTATATGCACTGAAGTAAGAAATACCTAACTAAACTGGATCAGCATACTGTGGGGTGGGGCCGAAGGCATTTACTGAAGACAAAAGACCCAGCCTGGGCATGAATGGCACCAAGCTAATGGCAATTAGCCAGCATGGAATAAAAGAGAAACTAGCAGGGAAGGCTCCCTTGGGTTTCTCTGGAGGAGTGTCAGTCTCCATCTTCACTTTGGACCTGCTCTGCTGGCTTTCAGTGCAGAGCCTTTGGCCTCCTGATGTGGACTTGTGAGGCACTCTACAGCAAGCTTCAAGACTTCAGCTGGATCTTCCAGCTCCCACCACGTGGAGAGACCTTTTACACTTTTCCACAGTTGACTCTGTGGGAGGCCATTGTAAAGCCTACCTTATAAACTTTCATATAACTTTATATTTTACACTAAGTCTGTTTCTCTAGTAAGCACTGATAGAAATGCATTATTTGATTTCCACATATTTGTGAATCTTTTTATTTTTATTCTGCTATTGATTTCTATCTTATTTCATTGTGATCAGGAGAGAGATTTTGTACTATTTCAGTAAATTGATTAATATGCCTTTTGAAGAATAATGTTCTAAAGAACATTTTGTGCACATATGATAAAATTGTTCATTCTATTGTGTACAAGGGGACTCCTTTGCTGGTTGATTAGGCCCAATTATTTCAAACCTTTGTTGGAGCTATCTATTTAATTATAGATTACTTTTATTTATCCATTATAGAGAATGGACTAGTGAAGCATTGTCCTTCTACTATATGTCTTTCTGTTTCTCCTTTCAGTTCTATCAATACTTGTTTGAAATATTTAAAAGTTGCGATGTATGTTCAATCTGTCACATATTCTTGGCAAATGCAACTCTTTGTCAATATGCAATGCTTCTGACTCATCCAACAGTTTTTAAACTAACTTCTATTTTGACTGTCAGGATTGATATCCCATACTCTGGTTGCTATTTGAAAAAAAAATTCTTTCATTTTCAATTCACAGGTTAAGATGAGTCTCTTATAGATAACATACTCTTGGATCCTATTTTTCATTCAACTCTGCCTGTATTTATCTTTTTATATTTGGAGAATTTAATTTATTTCCATTCAACATAACAGCTGCTAGAGAAGGACATTATTGATAGTTTATTATTTTAAAATTTATATATTTTGCAGAATTTTCTTTCCTTTAATTGATCCTTCATTTTATTCTTTCCTTTTTCCCTCATGCTCAGTTAATTTTCTTCATTGACACATTTATTCCCATCTCATTTCCTTTCACACATATTCTATACATAATTTATTTGTGGTTATTATAGAAATTACATAAAATAGCTTATAGATACAACTGTTTTAAATAGATACTAAATTCAGTTTCATACAAACATATTACTCTGGGCCACTCTTCATTGCCTGTGTATCTTATCATTGTTACAACAAATTATATCTCTACATATTTTGTATTAACATAAATTTATAGATATTTTATACTTTCCTCTTTAACCTACTATGAAAGTTTAAATGGAAGTGTGAACATAGATTAAAATAATATGTCTATATGTTTATATATGTGTGAATTGATACATACATACGTAGATATCTTGACCATATGTATATATGCATGTGTGTGTGTGTGTGTGTGTGTGTATTTAGAGAACTTTATATTTAGAGAACTTTATAGGTACCACTGAGTTTCCCTTTATTTAAACTTTGAGTATTACCTTTAACTTCTTACAGTGTAGGTCTATGGTAATGAATTCCCTTAATTTTTGTTTGTGAGAAAATATTGTAAAATTTCTTCCATTTTTTATAGAATAAATTTACCAGAAACAGTATTTTTATAATCCTTAGTTGACAGATATTTTTATAAACTTTAAATACAGTACATCATTCCACTTCACTTGGTACTGTAAGTTTTTTGCTGAAAAATTAGTCTTGACAGTTATCAAAACAAGTTCCTTATGCTTTCTTCCTGCTACGTTTAGTATTGTCTCTGTGTGTTTGATTTTTGAAAATTTTACCATAACGTATCTCTGTGTAGGTATATGTAGTGGTTGATACATTGTGTCTACTTGGTTAGATGACTCAGTGTGCTGGTTCTCTGTTGGTGGGAGACCTGCCCTGGGGTACAATTGATTCCTTCCTGGAACATGACCAGGGCCTGCCTACAATATGATTCGCTCCTCCCTAGAGCGGCATCAAGGGCCCATTAGGATATGATTGGTTCTACCCTAGGGCACAATGGCCCACCTCAGAATGACTGAGCACAAAGAGACTTTTTAAAGGGCTGAGGCAGGAGTCAAGACTTTACTTCCTTGGAGAAGCTTCAATCTTTGCATTCACCCTAGACTTCATCATCTGGCTTGCAGCGCAGACTCTTCAGCCTCCAGCTTGGATCTTTCGCTATCGTCACATACTCTTCAGTGTCTATCACAGACACTTCAATCTTCCATTGCAGACCCATCAGCCAATGGATAGAGACTTGCATGGAGTGCTGCAGTGAAGTTCAGACCTTGGAACTGAGTTCTTCCGTCCAGAGTGTGCAGATGTCCTCTGCATGCTTTCTCATCTGACTCTGTGGCTGACTATTGTAAGTCAATCTTATAATTCCTTATAGATTGTATATTTTGTGCTAATATCCATTCCTTATATTATATCTATTCTGTTCCTCTAAGTAAAACCCTGACCAACACAGAATATGGTACCAGGAGTGGGGTATGTCTTCAGGATTATCCCAATATGAAGGAGTAGAATTAAAATGACAAATCCTTTCCAACATCTCCATTTCCCTAAGCCTCTGAATCTCTTCATCAGTAGCAAATCATGGAAGATCAGCCATCTCTAACTCATTCACAGTGGGCCATCTTTTGAGCCATACTTCTGTCAACCAGCCAAATAGGCTGTTAATGCCTTTTATTACTCCATGAGCTGCAACATTGAATTCTGAATTCCTATTTGATGAACCCATATCAACAAACTCAGCCTGATCCAGGTGAATATTTTTGCTACCATTATCCCACATTCATGCTATTATCCTTTCCTCTGTGGCCCATAATCTCCTTCAACAGAAAATTTGGCATACCACTGAGTTATAGGATGTTACAGTACCAGTTCTCTTATGCTCTGAGTCCTCACTGACTAGGGCCAAATATTGCTATCCTTATAGCCATTCTTGTTCTGTAATTTTTGTTCTGCAAACTTAGTGATACTATCACTCTATTACATAGGTTCTTGAACATATCATCACTGTCTTTTTAAAGATTAAAGCCTTAGACTTATAGAACGGATATGTTCCATCTATTATTGATATACTAATAAATCCCTATAAGGTGTGATTTTTTTTAGAAAAAATACTGTTGCACTTTTTTACACAGAAACTTAGAAATACACAAAATTGTATGATGTCTGATTGGACATGGTGTTGCACGTCTGTAATTCCAGCACTTGGGAGGCTGAGGCAGGAGGATCACTGGAGTTCAAAAACAGCCTGGATTACAAAAGTGAGCTCAAGGTCACCTTGAACTGTATAGTAAGACCCTGTCTCAAAAAGACAAAAATAAAAATTGTAGCATGTCACTACTATGTCATTTTTCCTTGGTTCATATTCTCTTTTATTACTCACTTTTATTTTATTTAAAACCAACCTTTACTTGAGAGTATAGCAATAATTGCAATTACATTAGAAACAGTACACATCTAGAAGACTACTTACCATTCCAAGCATGATTTTAGTCTTCTATGTTGCTACTCTGAGTGTTAAAAACCTGTTGGAGATTCTTAGGACCACTGTCTAATTCATCCTGTGTACATAAGTGCATGGTTTTTCCCCTACCCAGTTTCCTAAATTTTCTGCTTGCTATCACTTCATTGTTTAATCCTTAAGTTCTTGGTTTCCACTCAGCTGTATTATGCCTCTTCATTTTTATTTCTACTTTTGAGTTCTTACACTAGGGACACTATATAATATTTACACATATAGGTGCAGTTTACTTCACATATGAGTATATCTTCAAGATATATCCACTTACATATGAAGTCTTCTAGTTTATCTCTCTTTATACCTGAATAATATTCCATTGTATAAAAAACATCACATCTTTTTCAAACAATCTTCAGATGATGGGCATTTTGGTTGTTTCCATAATTTGGATATCACAAATTGTGTTGCTATGAATGTAGATGGGCAAGCATCACTATAACATGATGTTTTCCATTCTTTTGGAAACAGTCCCAGTAGGTGGATAGCTGGATTGAATAGGACTTCCAGTTCTAGTTTTTTAAGGAGTCTCTACAATACTTTCTATAATGGTTGTACCAGTCTGCATTCCTACCAGCAGTGGAGAAGAGTTTGTTTTTCCCCAGAGCCTCTTCAACATTTGTTGTTGGCTGATTTGTTTATGATAATCATTCTTTCTGGGTATCTCAGTATTTCTCTAATTTGCATTTGATGAATGTCTTGGTCTGTGGAGCATTTCCTTATGTATTTATAGGCTTGTTTAATTTTTTTTCTCTGAGAAATGTGTTCATCTCAGATGCTCATTTCTGGATTGGGTCTCTGAATTTTGGGACCTTGATGTTTTTTAGTTCTTTATAAATTCTAGAGAGAAGATCTTTGTCTGAATACTTATTAGTTAAACTTTTTATTGAAATCTGTGGGCTATTTTTTAACTTTGGTAATTTCTTTTGACATGCAAAAGCTTCTCAGGAAGAGAAGGTCTCAGTTGCTGATTCTTTCCAGTGTTACACACACTTTTTGAATTTTTTTTGTCTTTTTGAGACAAAAAACAAAACAAACAAACAAACAAACAAACAAACAAAAACTGTGCAGTTCAGGCCGGCCTTGAGCTCACTTTTGTAGCCCAGACTGGTCTCGAACTCGCACCAATCCTCCTACCTCAGCCTCCTGAGTGCTGGGATTACAGGCGTGCACCACCATGCCTGGCTGCTTTTTGAATTTTGACCATAAACTGTTTGCCCACCCCGATGTCTTCAAGATTTCCTTCTATTTGCTTCTCCAGGAGGTTTAGTGTTTTCGTTTTAATATTTATATCTTTAATCCTTTTTGAATTTAGTTTAGTGCATGGTGATTGACTTGGGCCTAATTTTAGTTTTCGACATGTAGAGAGGCACTTTTTCCAGCACCATTTGATAAAGAAGCTATCTTTTTTTCCAATAAACATATTTGGCCCCTTTATCAAAGATAAGGTGGCTGAATATGTTTGTAATTGCTTGTCCATCTCGTAATCTATTTTATTGATCCTCAGCTCTATTTTTTTTGCCAATACCATGCTGATTTTATAAGTGTGGCTTTGTAGTATAAATTTAGATCAGAAATTGCAATGTTCCCTGACTTATCTTTGCTGCCCAGGGTTGTTTGCAATTCTAGAACTTTTCTAGTTCCAAATAAATTTTAGGAATAACTTCTCCAAGCCCGTGAGGTATATTCACGTTATTTTCATAGGGATCGCGTTATCAATTTAGAAAGTATGGCCATCTTCACAATATTGCTTTTTTCCTATCCAAGAGGAGGGAACACCTTTCCATTTTCTGAAATCCTCTACTATCCCTTTTTTTCAAAGTACTGCAGTTTTCATTGAGAGGATCTTTTACTTCTTCAGTTAGACTAATTTGAAGTATTTCGTTTTCCATTGTGCCATTGCATAAGGTATTGCTTGTCTAATTTCCTTCTAAGTATGTTTGTTACCTGTGTAGAAGAATACTATTGACTTTGGGTGTTGCCTTTTTATCCTGCTAAGCTACTGAATTTGCATATTAATTCTAGGAAATTCTTGGTGGAGTTTTTCAGGTCTTCCAAGTAGAGTATCATGTCATCTACAAATAATGACAATTTAACTTCTTCATTAGCTGCTCTTCATTCTAGGTTTGATTCCAGAAATATATTGAATAAGAGTGGTGAAAGAGGACATCCTTGTCTTGTGCCAGATCTAAGAGTAAAAGACTTCAGCTTTTTTCCATTTAGAATTATATTAGTTATTGGATTATCATAGATGTCTTTTATCAGACTGAGGTAGAGGCCATCTATTCCAATTTACTGTAAGACTTTGAACACGAATGAGTGTTGGACTTTGTCAAAAGCCTTTTCTGCATCAATTGAGATGATCATGTGTTTCTTGGCTTTGGTTCTATTGATATAGTATATTACATTTATAGATTTGCATATTTTGAACCATGCTTGCATCCCTGGGATGAATCCTACTGGACATGGTGTATTATCTTCGTTAAGATGATTTCCTGTATTCTATTTGCAAAGATTTTATTGAGGATTTTTATGTCTATGTTCATGAAAGAGATTGGCCTGCAGTTCTCTTTTTTGTTAGCATCATTCTATGGTTTGGGTATCAGTATAATACTTGCTTCCAGGAATGATTTTGAGGACTATTTGCTTTTGCAAATTCACTGAAGAGTTTGACGTGTATTATGATTATAGCTTTTGTAAATTTCTTATAGAATGCAGCGATGAATCCATCTGGACCTTGACTTTTCTTTCTCTGTAGCTTTTTTTTAAATTACATTTTGTATGGTTGAGCATTCGTATATCTTCTTGATTATTTTTGTAATTTGTACCTTTCTAGGAATTTGTGCATTTCATCTCTGTCTTCAATTCTGTGAGAATAAAGATTCTCAAAGTAGCAAAGAATGATCTTCTGAATCTCCACTGGATCTGTGGTAATTTCACCCTTTCCATTCCTTATTGCTTGAACTTGAGTTTTTTCTTTCCTCTTTTTGATAAGGTTAGCTAGAGGCTTATCTATTTTATTTAATTCTTCAAAGAACCTGCTTTTTGATTTGTTAAGTCTTTGTATTGAATTAATTTGTTTCTAATCTTTATAATTTCCTCCCTTCTTTGGGCTTTGGTTTGGTTTGCTATTCCTTTTCTATATGATTGAGGTGGAGCATTGGAGTATTTATCTGTTCCCAATTCAGTTTTCTTAATGTGTGACTTCAAAGCTATAAATTTTCCTCTAAAAACTTCTTTCTTGCATCCCATTCTAGTAGGTTGTGTTTGAATTTTCATTAACTTGTAGATATTGTTGAATTTCATCTATAACCCATTGGTTGCTGAGGAGGGTGCTGTTTAATTTCCATGTATTTCTGGGATTCTTATGGTTTCTTTTGCCATTTATTTATAATTTCATTTCACTGTGGTCAGATAATATGTATGGGATACTTTCTGTTTTCTTGCATATACATAAACACAACCTATAGCCTAGTATGTGGTCTATTTTATTTTATTTTATTTATTTATTTATTTATTTATTTATTTATTTATTTTTTTTTTTGTCTTTTTGAGACAGGGTCTCACTGTGCAGTTCAGGCTGGCCTTGAGCTAACTTTTGTAGCCCAGGCTGGTCTCGAACTCACAGCGATCCTCCTGCCTCAGCCTCCCGAGTGTTGGGATTACAGGCGTGCGCCACCACGCCCGGCAATGTGGTCTATTTTAGAACATGTCATACAAGCAGCTGAAAAAAATGTGTATTGAGAAGTGGTTGTGTGGAAAACTCTGTGTATTTCCACTAATTGCATTTGTTCCAAGTACTGGTTCTGTTCTTTTATTTCTTTGCTAACTTTTTGGCTGCTTCACCTATCTTTTTTGGATATGGGGATGTTAAGCCCTTCTATTGGGATTGTTGTATTTGATATTAGAGTGTTCATGTCCATTAAGATGTGTCTCATATAGCTGGGTGCTCCTGTGTTGGTTGCACACACATTTATGAGTGTTATCTCTTCCTCCTGAATTTTTCCCCTAACCAGTAAAATGTAGTTTTCTTTATCTCATTTGATCATTCTTCATTTGAAGTTGAGAGTATCTGAGAGTAGGATTGTTACCCTTGCATTTTTCTGAGATGCTGGGGCATGTAGTATTGTTTTTCATCCTTTGCCTTTCATCCTATGAATTTCTTTATGAGTTAAGTGTGATTGTAGCATACAGCATATTGTTGGGCTTTTCTTCCTAATACACTGTGCCAATCTATTTCTTTTAATTGCTGAATTGAGACTATTAACACTGATGGTTATAATTGAGATGTACTGATTCATACTTGCCAAGTTATTTACCTGCTGTTGGTTACATCATTGTCCCCTGTGTTTAATTGTTTGCCCTGTTAGGTCAATTCTTCCCATCTCATTTGTGGAGTTCTGGTCATTTTTGTCCCTCTCTAGAATGTCTTTAGTCGTCTATGTAGGGTTGGCTTTATCAGCATGAAATTCTTTAGTTGTTCTTTGTCATGAAAGTAGTTTACTTCTCCACCTAACTTGAATGAAAGTTTTGTAGGATATAGCAGTCTGGGCTGGAATTTGTTTTCATGGAGGACTTGAAAGTCATGCTCTTCTTGACTTCATGGCTTGAGAAGAGAAATCTGAAATCTGCCATTATCCTGATAGATTTTCATTTACATGTAATTTTTTTTTTTTTTTTTTTTTTGCTATTGGCTTTTAGTATGTTATTCTTGTGCTGGATTTCTCAGATCTTCACTATTGTATATCTGGGTGTGTTTTTAGTCAGGTTGATATTATTTGGAGTTATATATGCTTCAGTTACTGAATGTCAGATTGCTTCCCCATATTTGGGAGATTTTTTGCTATTACTTCTGCCTATATTCTTTTTATATCATATGTATTAACTCCTTTCTCAATGATGCGAATTAATCTTACATTTCTCATTTTTGCATCATCTTGTAGATGTTGAATGATTTTTTCCTGCATCCTAGTTGCTTTTAAGACATCCTTTCTTACCTTCTCACTAGCTGCAACAGTGTCTTCAAGATCTGACACTCTGTCTTCAGTTTCATTAAGAGGGCATTGCCAGTTTGTCACTGAGGTTTTTCATTTCTGTGCTCTACAAAATGACAATGAGAAGGAACAAAATGCAATTTCAGGACCCAATCCCACCCCACAAAAATGAAGGAGACACTAACATAGGGTCTCTTTGAGTCTGCTTCATGTGATCTGTTTTTTTCCTATACTGCTCATTCAAGGAATCCAAAATTTTTCTAATATCCTCCAATTTTTTATCAGTGTCTTCTTCAGAAGCAGTTATTAATTCTTTCATTGTGGTTAACCTTTCTTTTTTTTACTCGAGAAATTATTTCTGATCTGATTTCCTCTCTATCATCCTGCAGTTGCTCTTTACTTCAGATGCCATTAATTCAGAGAATTCTTTTTATTTTTATTTTTTAATTCAGATATTCTTTCTGATTTGATTTCCTCTATAGCTATTTGCAGTTGTTTCTTTACTTTAAATGTTATCAATTCAGAGATTTCAGCTGTGATTCTCATTGTCTTCTTCTTCTTCTTCTTCTTCTTCTTCTTCTTCTTCTTCTTCTTCTTCTTCTTCTTCTTCTTTTGTCTTTTTGAGACAGGGTCTTGCTATGCAGTTCAGGCTGGCCTTAGGCTCACTTTTGTAGCGCAGGCTGGTCTCAAACTCGCAGGGACCCTCCTGCCTCAGCCTCCCAAGTGCTGGGATTACAGGAGTGCGCCACCAGCCCGGCCCCATTTTCTTCTATATTAGTGTCTCCTTCATTTTTGTGAGTTGGCCTCGGGTCCTGAGATTGCATTTTGTTCTCATTATCATTTTTTAGAGCACTGTCCTCTGACCTTTGGTGCAGAGCTTGGTGCAATTATACCTTTAGTGTAATTCTTACCCAAAAGAGATTATATGGTTAGGGCAGTTATACTTTTGTATTTATTGGACTATAGTTAGAAACACTAATGGCAGGAATGATGTTTAGCAGTTGACAAACTTTTGAAGCTAATAAATTTGTATTTTACACAGTAAGAGCAAACTTTATGTCTGTGTAGTTTTGCTAATAGTAAATTGGGAGATTGCATTCAATTTAGTTCACTTAAGTTCTGACTAATTACCTTCCTTTGAGGTACTTGGGAGGGATGGGTCCAGAGAAGGTGGATATCTGGATGGTTGGCTACGTGGAACAGGAATTCACTCCCATGCTGTTCATTGGAGCTGGAGGCTACAGAGGTTGGTCAGTCAGTCAGGCCATGTGGAACTGGAAATTGCTCCCATGTGGCTCACTGGAGCTGGAGGATGGGCATAGGTTTTTGAAATCATCAGTGGATTATCCGTTTAAAGAATTGTAATTTGATGGCATTATTTCATAGTAGTGGAAACTTGAGATGTGTGGCCTGTTAGAAAAGATCAGGTCAATAGGTTGTGACTTGGCATGCTATGACTTCATCCTGTTCCTCTCTCTCTCTCTCTCTCTCTCTCTCTGTCTCTCTCTCTCTTTCTCTCTCTCTCCCCACCCCCTCCTTCTTCCTGTAATTCCTGGCTGCCCTGAGATGGCCAGTTTTCCACCCCCACACCTATCTGCATGATGTTCCTGCTCACTATAGGCCTAAAAGCAATGGAACCACCTGACCATGGACAGAACCCTCAGAAACCATACACCAACATAAACTTTCATCTTTTAAAATTTGATTCTTTTATATTTTGTCATAGCAGTGGAAAACAGATAAGCTCCAAGAGAACTTCAGGTCTGAAGTAACCCTGCATTTTTCATATGTCTCACTTTTTTGTGTCTTCTAGATTGAGATCCAGACTGTGACCCCATTTGATCTGAACTAAGTCAAATGCTTTGGAAATTAGTCTCTCAGGTAGAATGTGGCAAACTAGGTCCAGTTTTATCTTTCCCTTGAAGATTGGGATCTGAACAGTTTTCTTCTAACTATGCCATGCTGCTTTGGGAAGGTCATGTGGTAAATGTGAGCAAGATCACCACAATATTTGCTATCACTTTGTGTGTGACTTTTTCTAGGTTGGCCATTCAATTTATCTGCTACAGATCTTTGATTCATGAAAAGCTATTTGATTCTGTATTTACCTCTTTCTTTGGGAGAATGAGAAACTGGACCTTCCTAGGTATGCACTGCTCCATAAAAGAAACTTAGAGTCTGCATTCTGCATTTAACCAAATGAACATTCCATTTTTAGATTAAAATAAAGTCTCTTTTGGGCAACCAAAAATTAGTTAATTTACTAGGCATAATTCCTCCATAAAAGCAACTCTGTAAGAAAATTTGATAATGATAATGGTAATCCAAACAAGAGAAATCATAGAAAAGCTGATTTTAAAAATATGGAAAATGTGACTAAATATTTTTAAAGATTGATAAATAAGAAAAACTATAATTTAAGATATAAGTAAAATATAAATCTAAATTAGTGGTTGTTTGCAAAGAAAATTGGAAAAACAGAAATGCAATGCCATACAAGATAATTTTGTGTTAGTTGACAGAGTGAAAAATGTGATTTATTCTGTATATTGATATTAACATAGAAGCTTGTATACTAATAGACATATTGCATATTAATAGACATTATATAACCAAAATTGCATAAAATTAAATGGCACAGATTTTATTTACATAGTCATCCAAACTACAGCCAGTTATATATCCAACTGATACACTCAGGGTGTTCCCTTTCACTGGGAGACAATTGTTGAAGTCTTAAAAAAAAACAATTTTAAAGTATATTTTCAATTTTTCTATTAGTATTTTTTAAATTGTCAGTGTCTGCTTAACAGTTCTACTTAGAATTAATTAGAATGTTCAGAAAACTATTGGTATCACATGCAAAGTGCTAAAAAACAGGAAACTTACATGTCTGTCCATTGAATTAATGTCAATTTTAGTAAATATACCTTATGATATAATTTTTGACAGTTCAACAAATAAGATTGATCTACATAGAAATAAATCCTAGAGATTTTGTTAATTGAACAAGTATAAGTATTGTGATTTTATTATGTAAGTAATGACAATATCATATATTTTACATATGTTTATAAAGACATATAATGTAAAAATTATGAAAAGATCTAAGTTAGTTTAAAACTACTTTAAATAATCTCAGTACTTAACAATGGCACTTAATAATTCATATTAGTCATTAACCTGGTGTAATAGACTTATATAGCTGCTTTTAAGTTAAAATGTTTTCTCCATGTTAGTTTTTTGCATACATACAACAAAATTAGATTTTCAACACTAATCTTGACAGTAAATGTGGATTTAGCATGTACACAAATATTTCTGCAGAAAATAGTGCAAACTCTAAGTGGTATTCTGGCTTATCAAATAAAATACACACATACCATGTATGTATATATACTTTATTCTTTTTAATTTTGTTATTTGACCAGTTTCTAAATGTACAGTATGAAAAACACCACTCTAGTACTGTCTACCGACCTCCAGATTTGCCTTCCTGACCACTTAGCTAATGGTACTGTTTGACCTTGACACAGTGCTGTCTCTGATTGTGCTCCACACTTTTTGTTGGTTTATAATTAAAATGTATAGGAGTTCATGAACCAAAGCTGTTTTACCGTCTGCCTGGAGGACAAGTGTAAGGTGCTCTAATCATAGCATTCTGAGCTTCAGCACACTCCTGCCTTCTTTCCCCTCTTCTCTCAGCAGTTAGCAGAACAAACTGATGCAAGGGAAGTCCCGGCCTGCCGGAGAACTTCAGCAGAAGGCAGTTTTTAATTAGCAGAGGCAAGAGAAAGTGATGGCTCCACTGGTAGTGGAGAGAAATTAACATGGAGAAGCAGTGCTATGCGTCTGTGCGTCCCAAAAGGCCAGGCGCGTTGCCCGTGTCGGTTCTGATTGAACTTCCGCTGTTTGCGTCTTTTTATTGATTCAACTGCCAGTGTCTGACAAAGGGACTGATGCTGGTCAGTTGTTTGCTCGAAACGGCGGGTTTCGCCTAAGAACTACTTCCTTGCACGCCTCCTTGAAGGGTGAGAACTGTATTCCTGGCAATTATTTTAGAGACATGATTAATGTTACTGAGCTTCAGTTAAGAATTAAGAGTCTGTACACATATACAAGAGGACAGCCTTTTTTTTTTCTGGGTTTCTCAGCCTCCTTATTTTCTTCATTCTTCGCACGGTTTTGCAGAAAACTCTTAATTATTAAAATGTTTAAAACTGCAACTTCAGCCGGGCGTGGTGGCGCACGCCTGTAATCCCAGCACTTGGGAGGCTGAGGCAGGAGGATTGGTGCGAGTTCGAGACCAGCCTGGGCTACAAAAGCGAGCTCAAGGCCAGCCTCAACTGCATAGCGAGTGCGAGACCCTGTCTCAAAAAGACAAAATAAATAAATAAATAAATAAATAAATAAATAAATAAATAAATAAATAAAATAAAACTGCAACTTCAGAGATAATAATTACACTATCTGTCACAGACAATTTACCAAGTCTTGGTTTAAGAGCATTTTAAAGGAGTAATAACTTGTGAAGAAATATTTCCATTTTTTTCTCAGAAGGCTAAAGATGAATAGTAAATAAAGCATCTAAAGAGTTTGTGAAATCAGCTCATTTAGAGAGGAGGAGAAGGTGGAAAGATTTTCTTCCTTTCTTTTTTCCTACCAAAGAGTAGGCAGATCTGGGTGTGTCTCAGGGAAGGCTTTGTTCTTCAGTACCATGACAACAGAAACATACTTCCTCAAAAATATTTTAAGAATGTTTTGAACCCTGCATGAATCTTTGAACTTCATGAACACCAAGCTTACTTATCCATTCAAAGGTGGATAGAATCCCACTTAAGTTTACTAATCTAAATTAGATTTTCTTTCCTGTGTAAAGATTTTTGTAAGTATTTACTTATTTATTTTTGAAGGAAGGAAAGGTTTATTTTTTGAGATTTATAATTTTGATTCCTTCAGTTTTGACAGAGTAACCTCTTATTATACAATTTGTTATCAGAAGTGGTTTGAGAAGCAGAAAGTTGAACATTGCATCAAGTAATTAAACTAGTGTTTTCCAAAGTTGGTTCTATAATTTAGTGAAGTTAAGGTAGGAGCTTTTTCCTTCTTACAATGTACACAGTACTGATAAACTTCAAATATGTGATATTGATCCAATAGATTATGCCAAATATCCTTGTTTGAGATACAAGTTTATTAAATGTATGTACAACAACTGCATTTATTTAAAAAGTTTCAGAATTACAAGTTTCTCATGTCGAATGCAAATAAATATGTAGATCTAGATCTAGAATACCTAAATCAGGAGCCATCAGTCGCATGTAGCAGCGGTGCATTTGAAATTTAGTTAGTCTCAACTGAGATGTGGTATGCATATAAATTATGCAACTAATTTTATAGACATGGCATGAAAAGGAGAGTAGAAAACAACTCATGAATAACTTTCTAAATTTATTGCATATTAATATAATGACATTTTAAATAAGATGTGTTAAATATATTTTCAAATTTAGTTTTATGTTATTTCTGGTTTTTTTTTTTTTACTTTTCAAATGTAGCTCCCAGAAATATTTAAATCATATATGTGATTCACATTATTTCTGTAGCAGACAGTACTGATAATAGTGTAGAATAAAAGTTAATAGTTATTAAGAAGTTACCATGTGACATATGTTATACCAAACACTTTCTATGCATCCTTCCTTTTAATGTCATAATTATTGTTGAGGTAGGTGTTATCATTGCCTCTATTTTATAGACAAAGAAATTTAGAACAGAGGAGTACATGATTCACCTGAATTATGCTATTATATCAAACTTCACTCTTTTTTCAATAATTGATTTTTTTTTTGAGTATCTACATAATACTTTGTATGAGATATAGTACCATGCATGGACAATGAACTGTAATTAATTACTCTGTAATATAAACTAGCATAACTTTAGATGGATTGTAAAGGATTAAAGATTGCCAAATTAACTTTCACAGACTCTCCTCCTTTAGCTACATTAGATTTGCTAGAAGGGCGGGGAAGATAGCTCAGTAGACTAGGCACCTGCCTGGTAAGCACAGGATCCTGAGTTAAATCCCCAGAACCACACACACACACACACACACACACACATGCACAAAAGATTTGCTAGAGAAAGCTTTGGAGTATTCACAGAAATTCCGTATTATGTTTTATGAAACACGTGGTTTAAACAGATCACTGTTGGTAACAGTTAAAAAGGAGATATTCCATTTAAGAAAATGACAGATAGTGTAGACTTTAGAATAAACTGAGATTTGATACTGAAGTGAATCATAGAGCAATTGCAGACCTTGACATTTGTCATATTTTAAATTTAGACCCTATGGGAAGATACGCCATGCTTCTACCAGTCTTTTAGACTAAGCACCTATCTTCTTTGGCCTTAACTGCCTATTTTCTAATTTCCATGAAAATATTTCATGGCTTCTCCATTAGTCAAGTGAATGAAATGTCTGGATTGTCCCAGCAGAGTCCCATTTCTCCACATGTGTGTGGTCGCAGCCAGAGACGAATTCCAACCAGATTCCTGAATCCTAGAAGCTCTGCACATTCTGGTAACTATTTGATGAGTTAATCTACACTGCCAGACCTTTGTAGGCTTGGATTTCTATCTGATAGATTCCAGAAAAAGACTTGAAGAACCTTTGACCTACTGCAGCTCCAAATATAATCCAGAGCCATATCCTGCTGGAAAACATACACCTGGTCCTGATGGTTTTTATTTCTGTATTGTCATCAGACAATAGAATTGAAAAAAAAAATTATTATTCCTGAAAACAGATCTTACAAAAAAGTATTGACAGATGATATTTTAATTGGTTTGGCCTCGCAAGTGATTAAATAATCATGAAGGCTTTTCTGTTTAACAAGTGCTTGAGGTACTTTGTATTCTTGCTTCAAAGCAGAGCAGTTTCTGGCTGCTAACGGCTGTGATTGATTTTTCCATATCAAATACAATGTTACGGTCTATTGTTTCCATAGCAAACGTACAGCATCTGTCTTCAAATTCAGGCTGTGTTCCTGTGCTAGCCAGGACTACTTTATATGACCACATCCTTCCATTACAAGTAGGAGTGGATTAATATTGATTTTTCCCCTCTTGTCCAAGACTGAAGGCCTGTCTTAACAGCAATAATTTACACAGCTGGTCTATGAGGATGTGCTTGCTCGCCTTACTTTCTTGCTAAGGATTATTGCTTTGTCTGAAAATCAGTGTCTGCTATTTTTAACCCACAAATAGGTTGCAAAGGCAACATACTTTGCAGCCCTGCCCACATACATTGCCACATGTTTCCAACAACATTTTCAAGTTATAAGAAATCTTGGGGCTTTTACAATCTGTACAAAAGCTGAGAAACCCTCCAGGAGGATTTCTGGAATGCAACATGACTTAGCTGAGCAAGAATTTTAAAGCAATGGTGTGTGTGTGTGTGTGTGTGTGTGTGTGTGCACATATATTTGTGCACACACATGTGTGCAACTGCCCTCTCTACTTCAGCTCCAAAGGGCATATGGTCTTATCTTTTCATTGTGACTCAAGACTATGCTCTTGTCTAGAACGGTCTCATTCTTCTCTGTTGCTGCTCTAACACCACACTTACTTAGTTCTCAAGAGCGAAACTGTATCTTTTCTATTACACTTACTGCAATTATTCTGGTTCATGGTGATGTTTCCTTCTATATCAGTATGATAAGTTCTATAAATGTGGACCTTTAATTACATTATTATTTGTATTCATATAATTTGGATCTGAATATCATCTTGGATATAGTAAACTCCTAGATAAAATATATAAAGTATCAAAGCCCAGTGCTTGGCAAATGTTAGTTATATTTGAATTCTTAGTCTTTCCCAGAACTTGCTATCAGATAGAATTAATTGGTGTCTAAACATGTCCAAAAGGGTGGCGTTTTTTGTTCCAATACTAGCAAAGTTGAAAGAGAATTGAATTAGAATCTATTCCTAGGCTATCAAATTATATAACGTAACACACTTATACTTTGAGAAAGTGAATTACTATTTGTGAATTCCAGTACTGGGCTCAAAATGGTATAGCTGTGCCTGCTCCAACCACAAAGAACTCCTTTCTTTTCAGATTCTCAGCTCAGAATCTGACAGGCTAAGTCAGCATTGTATACCGTGTCCCTGCATCCTGTGTTCATGGCCAGCTGGAGCAGTGTGTGCTTAACCTGAATCCAGCCAGCCAGACTCTGGTGGTCCGAGGATACCAAAAGGACTCCATAAGGAATATTTCATAAGCTTTGGGATATTCTGTCATATATTGGAAAGAGGAAATTTTTTATGTGTAAATTTAAAAATTAAAAAAAGTTGAGCAAAGAGGAGAAATGAAAATCAGGGCACTACACCAGCGTTCTGTGTGTTTGTGTATGCGTGTGTGTATGTCTGTGTATATACATGTGCAATGGGTACACTAGAGATTGAAATGAGGGCCTCACACTTGCTAGGAAGGAACTGAACCATATTCTCAGCTCTTCATGCCTTTTAAAGGCTATTTGTAAGTCTTTGCTGAGCCCTTCCTATACCGTGACGTTGATTTGCTTTGAGATATGAGCTATGAATTATCGTATCACACACACACACACACACACACACACACACACACACACATTTGTCTAATACCAATGTATTCCAGAGGTTCACACAGTGCCTGAGCTAGAGACTTGTTCAAGGATTATTTATTGAATGAAAGAATGAATTGTGCTATTTCCCCTCCTCCTTCTTGTATAGCTCATTTTAATTTACTCTATATTCACAAACTAAGAAATCCTAAATAATGCAGTGTGGAGCTAAGTTCCTGGGACATATTTTTATTCTGCATTAAAAGCACTTTAGGGAATTAGCTACAATTTTCTCCAAATCTACTGTTTTAGTCACTCTGCATTTTTAGTTTAAATTTTCCAACAAAATGGTGATAACACTACCTATGAAATTTACAGATATAGAAAATAATACTCTGGTTTTCATGAATAAACAATGAATTAAAACTTGAACTAACATATTTGATTTTTAATTCTAATTTTCTTTCTAAATGTTAATACAATATGTTTACTGGTGTTTGGAAACTTTATTTTTTAAAAGAACTTTTGTGATTTACACTAAATCTAATGATTTTCATGTGCAGATTAATAAAAAAGAACAAAAATGGCACTTTATCTTCACATTTGTGAAATGTCTGTTTCATAGATGTATATAAAAATTTTCCTGTATGCATGCCTGGTAATTCCAAGAACAATGCACAAATAACTTTTCCATATAGTGCATGTGCAATATTCCATAATGATATTAATTAAAACAGTCTTATGAAAATTCTGAGAAAAAGAGGAAGGCTTAGAAAAAGCCTTGGAGGAAAATGAGTATGTTAACTCATTCTTTCAGGAATAGAAAAATGAGGGGGTGGCACTGTCAAAGGCAGTGCAGAAGATGGCATGAATGGGAAATATCAATTCACAGTATTTGGTTACTTGTTCTTCAGTAAATCTGAAAAGTAATGATGACTGAATTACAATGAATCCTGGTGCTTTCTAGTTTGATTCGTAGTCTACAAAGCATATCAGTGAGAGTACTGAGCCAGAATAGAAACTGACTACTGAAGCAAAATTATACTTTTGAGAGGAATATCAATGAACTCAAAGATTTACTGAAAAATCCAGTTTCAAACAGAAATGTAGACAGATGTCAGGTAGTAGCAATTGCTCTACATCAATTTGGGAGGTCAGTACCTGCATGAAGCAATGGTAGCTTGTGAAAAGAGCCATTGATTGAACTCTTACTGTTTGTTAATGTCATAGACTGGACAATCATCCCCATAATTCATATATTAAGGCCTCTAAGGCCTAACATGATGGTCAGAAATGAAGCCATTAACTATAGGTAGATGAGGTTAAGAGTGAGGTTCTCCTGATGGGATGAGTGATCTTCTAGAAGACACATGAGAAACTACATTTTCTCTGTTTCTCTCTGTCTCTCTCTGTCTCTCTCTGTCTCTCTGTCTCTGTCTCTGTCTCTGTCTCTGTCTCTCTCTCTCTCTCTCTCTCTCTCTCTCTCTATGCCATCTGAGGACATAATAGCATCTTCAAGCCAGGAAGAGAGTCCTCAGCAGAACCTAACTATACAAACACCCTGATCTTAGAATTCTACCTCCCAGAACTATGAGAAAAGTAATTTCTGTGCTTTAAGCCACTTGAGCTGAAGTATCTTGTTATACCTGTCCAAGCCATGACATTCAGATATTTTTTCTATACTTTTTGAAGGATACAAAGAAATCATGGTCCCTGAACTCAAAATATATGATCTTAAAGTGTTTATCGCCTTTGCACTCACAACAATAATGATTGAATTATTCTTTTTTAAAATTATACATAATCAAGGGGCCAGTCAAATAGCTCAGCAGATTAAAGCACCTGCAAGCAGGCGCAGGGGCTAGGAGTTCATTCCCTGGGCCATCCCTGCTGTTCCATCCCCTGGGGCACACTGGGATAGCAATTGACACTGGGTGTGGTGCAAGTGCCTGTAATCCCTGCTTGTGGGAGGCTATAAACAGGTGGATCACTATGAGTCTGATTTAGTAATTAGACTCTGAGAACCCTGTAGACCCTTCCTTAAAATACAAAAAAATACAGATAATTTAAATATTAAATCTTATTATATTTTGCATATAATAATCACTTGCCTATTCCATTCTTCTCTAAACCCATATTCATCTCCCTCTGTTATTTTTTCTTAATTTTTTGTGTGTTGAAATGATTTCATAATATTATTCATTACTTTATCTGACTTCAATCACATTATCTAATGAATCCCTGCTAAAGTTTTATCTTTTTTTGTAATCACAAACCTCATATTGAACTTCTATATTTTATATGTGATTTTTTTAGTTAAATGAATAGTTATATGTTGTGATTATATATTGGGCTAAGTATCATACTATTCTTATGTTTTCTAATTACCTAACTATTAATTTTCCACATACTTTATAATTGAACTCTCAGTTCACTTAGCTTACACATATTTCTCACTTATATAGTAAGTATTTTTGCTTTGTTTTGCTCTCTTTTTTAAGAGAATAAAAAATACTAAAATAAATTACAAATATAAAATTCCACTAAACGAAATACTAAGAATTCAGTAATGATGGTTAAGTTGCATGTTGCTGTCTTTGAATTAGTTGTTTAGATAATTAGATATAAGCACACAAAATTGGTTTTTAAAAATTATAAGAAATTAAAAAGGAGATGAAAAATAAGCATTAGCAATTCTTTTTAGGAGATTTGCAGTAATTAGCAGTACAATTATCCAAGCTATCCAGAATATATACATAAATATATATTTTTTGTCTTCCTCATTCCTTTGCCTTTTGTCCTTTTCCTTATCACAGTTATTTCTTTCCTTTAAACATATTATTTTCTGACAGGAGCTGCGCCCAGATAGGATCTCTTTGCCTGTGTGCCCGCCACTGCATCAGCCAATAGAACTCAGCCCCTGCCCACCCATGCTGACTAACTGGGCTGGCACCAAGGTAGGACCTCTCCAACTGTATGTCTCCCACCCTGTCCCACCACTGGAACTCCTGACAGACCAGGCTGGCAGTCAGGTAGGATATCTTGGCCTGCATGTGCCCTCACACTGCCACCAGAACTCCAATCCCACCCACAGGCTGTGACTGGTGGGAGCACGGGCAGGAGCACTAGGCCTGCAATCTCCCACTGTTGGAGCGATTTTCTGGCCCAAAACGCCAGCTCTGGCATCTTCTGTGGAACCCTACAGCAAAATACCATGCAGAGAGGCTAGGGGTCTGAACCTACCACCTGACCTAGGAGCTGAGCATCTTTCCGTAAGAGCACAGTGGGCTCTCTAAAAAAGCTACAGCAGGAGGAAGCTGAGCACAGCAGGCAGACCCAGCCAGGTACATCTGGACGGGATCAAAATTGGTGGATCTGGACCCAAATTTCAATAGCTGCTAACAGCATAACTTCATCAAAGTGTAGAGGTCACTGCTATACAAAATGACAAAGAGGAGGAACAAGATGCAATCTTAGGTCCAGAACAAATACAGGAGGCACTACCATGGAAGAAAACAGGAATCATAGAGAGAATATCTCTGAATTGGTAGTATCTAAGGTAGACAGACATGTACAGAAACATATAGAGGTACTCAGATTAGAGAAAACATTTGAAGTAAAAAAGAAATGCATAAGCTAACGAACTCTGAAGTGGGAAATCAACTGAAGAAAACTATAGAAGAAATCAGACAAGAAATAACCTCTGAAGAAAAAAAAAAGACATCTCTAAATTAATAGTATCTAAACTAGGGGAACAACTGCAGAAAAGTAGAGAGGAGATCAGAACAGAAATAATCTTTGAAGTAGAGAAAGAAAGGATAACTATAAGGAAATAATTAAATGCTACTAAACAAGACATTGTTTAAAAAATTAGAGCAGAATAGAAAAATTATGGATTCCCTGAATGAGCAATATAGGAAAGAAATAGATCGCATGAGACAGTTTCAAAGAGATATACAAGAATATAAAATCTCAATCACAAGTTGGCAAAACTGTATGAGCAAAAGTGAAGATAGAGTTTCAGATCTTGAAGACACAGTCATAGATAGTGAAAAGGTAAGAAAAGGATCTCTTAAAAACAACTAGGATGAAGGAAAAAGTAATTCATCATCTGTAAGATGATGCAAAAATGAACAACGTGTGATTAATAAGAATCAATGAGAAAGAAGGAGTTGACAAAAACTTTATAAAAAGAATATGGGCAGAAGTAATAGCAGAAATCTTTCATATCTGAGAAAACAATGGGACATTCAGTAACTGAAGCATATAGAACTCCTAATAACATCAACCTGGCTAAAAACACATTCAGACATATAATAGTCAAGATTCCAGAAGTCCAGCAGCAGAATAATATACTAAAAGTACTAAAAGCAACTAGAGAAAAGAAACAGATCACATTTAAAGGACAAACCATTAGAATAATTGCAGATTTCTCTTCACAAACCATGAAGTCAAGAAGAGCATGGAGTAGAGTGCCTTACGTCCTCCATGAAAACAAATTCCAGCCCAGACTGCTATAACCTGCAAAACTCTCTTTCAAGTATGAGGGAGAAGTGAAATGCTTCCATGGCAAGGAACAATTAAAGAATTTCATGACGTCAAAGCAAATCTTATACAGTATACTAAAAAATATTTCAGAAAGGGATTAAAACAACCCAAACTCTACAGACGAAAGCAGAAAGAGCCATCAAATAGGGAAAACAATTAAACACAAGAGACAAAGGGATAAACAGTAAGTAAAACTCATGCCAATCATAAGTCAAAACATTTCAATTATAACCATCAATGTAAATCGACTCAATTCTCCAATTAAAAGAAATAGACTAGCACAGTGGATAAGGAAGCAAAATCCAACCATATGCTCTATGCAAGAAATGCACTTAACTCGTAAAGAAACTCATAGGCTTAAAGTTAAAGGATGGAAAAAATAATCCATGCCCCAACACCTCAAAAAAAAGGAGGGGGAGCAATCTTGTTTTTAAACAGCATAAACTTCAAACTGAGATTGATCAAATGAAATAAAATGGTCACTACATACTGAGGAAAAATTCAAGATGAAGAACTAAAACTCATAAATATGTATGCACTCAGCACAGGGGCATGAAGTTGTATAAGACAAACCTTAATGGACATGAAAAACCTACTATACGATATCACTATATTAACAGGAGACCTTAACACCCCTTTATCCCAAAAAGATAGGTCAAGCAGACAAAAAGTTAGCACAGAAGCAGCAGAAAAGAACTGGAACCTGAAACAACTGGACTTAGTGGACATACACAGAGTGTTCTATCAAACCACTTCAGAATACCCATTTTTTGCAGCTGCATATAAGACATTTTCTAAAACAGACCACATGTTAGTCCATAGATCATCCTTATGTATATGCAAGAAAACAGAAATGATCCCGTGCATATTACCTGACCACAGTGCAATGAAACTGTAAATAAATGACAAAAGAAACCATAAGAACCCCAGAAATACACGGAAATTAAACAACACCCTTCTCAGCAACCAGTGGGTTACCAACGAAATTAAACAAGCAATTGAACAGTATCTACAATTTAAAAAAAATTCAAACACAGCCTACTGTAATTTATGGGATGCAATGGAAGCAGTTCTTAGAGAATAATTTATAGCTCTGAACTCACATATTCAGAAAATAAAATGGGAACAAGTACTCTCATGCACCACCTGAAACAACTAGAAAAGGAAAAGCAAATGAAATCAAAAGCTGAAAGATTGAAGAAAATTATAAATATTAGACCAGAAATTAATTCAATTGAGACAAAGGAATCAATACAAAGAATTAATGATTCAAAAGCTGTTTCTTTGAAAGATTAAATAAAATCAGTTAGCCCCTAGCTAACCTCATCAAAAGAGGAAAGAAAGGACTCAAATTCAAGTAATAAGGAACGAAAAGAGTGAAATTACTACAGACCCAGAAGAGATTCAGAGGTTCATTAATAGTTACTTTGAGAATTTTTACTCTCACAGAATTGAAGACACAGATGAAATGGACAGATTTCTAGAAAGGTACAAATTACCAAGACTGAATTAAGAAGGTATAAGAACTCTCAATAATCCAGTAATGGTTGATGAAATACAAAATATAATATAAAGCCTACCAACAAAGAAAAGTCCAGTACTTGATGGATTCACCAGCGAGTTCTACAAGAAATTTATAGAAGACATAATTCAAATATTGCTCAAACTCTTCAATGAAATCATTCCTAAATCATTCCAAAATCATTCTTAGTGGCAAGTATAACACTGATACCAAAACCAGAGAGAGATACAACTAAAAAAGAATTACAGGCCAATTTGTATCATGAACGTAGATGTAAAAATCCTCAATAAAATCTTTGTCACTAGAATACAGCAAATCATCAAGAAGATTGTACACCATGACCAGGTAGGATTCATCCCAGATCTCAGGGATGTATGGATCAGGATACGCATAACTATGAGTGTAATACACTATGTCAATAGAGCCAAAGCCAAAAATCACATGATTTTCTCAGTTGATGCAGACAGGCTTCTAATGAAGTGCAATACTCATTCATGCTCAGAGTCCTACAGAAAATTGGAGTAGAGGGCCACTACATCAATCTGATAAAAGCCATCTATGATAATCCAGTGGCTAACATAATTCTAAATGGGGAAAACCAGATCTGGTTCAAGGCAAGGATGTCCTCTATCACCACTCCTGTTCAATATAGTTGTGGAATCATTAGCTGCAACCATTAGACAAGAGACAGAAATAAAAGGAATAAGAATAGGTAAAGAAGAAGTTAAACTATCATTATTTGCTGATGACATGATAATCTACTTGGAAGACCCAAAAAACCTCCACCAAAAACCTACTAGAATTAATACACAAATTCAGGATTGTAGCAGGATACAAAGTCAACACACAAAAGATAATAGCATTCCTCTACACAGAAAATAAACTCACTGATAGTGAAATTAGAGAAAAATGCCATTTATGATAGCACCGAAGAAAACCAAATACTTGGGAATTAACCTAATTAAAGAAGGAAAAGACCTTTTCAATGAGAATTACAGTACTCTGAAAAAAGAAATTCTTCAGTATTTCAGAAAATGGAAAGATATTCCCTGCTCTGGATAGGAAGAACCAACATTGTGAAGGTGGCCATACTCCTCAAATTGTTATATAGATTTAATGCAATTCCTATCAAAATACCATCAACATACCACATAGACCTGGAGAAAGCATTCCAAAAATTTATTTGAAACCAAAATAAGACCTAGAATTGCAAAGACAACCCTAGGCCACAAAGACAAGAATCATGTTATACTACAAGGCTACAATGAAAAAACAACATAGTATTGGCAAAAATAACATAAAATAAAATAAAATAGACCTGAGAATCAATGGAATAGAATAGAGGTTGTAGAAGTCAGTGCAAATACACTCAGCCCCCTTATCTACAACAAAGCTGCTGAACATGCTTACTGGAAGAAAGATAGACTCTTCAACAAATAGTGTTTCCAAAACCGGCTCTCCACAGACAAAAACTAACATTTGACCTGAGTCTATCACCATGCACTAAACTAAAGACAACATAGATTAAAGATATAAATACTAAAAGAGAAACATTAAATCTCCTGGAAGAGAGGGTGGGAGGAAATCTTGAATACACTGGGATAGGCAAAGACTTCATGAACAAAAATCAAAAGGCAATTTTAACACTTGAAAGAATTAACAAGTGGGACCTCCACCAGCTAAGAAATTTTTGCACCTCAAAAGAAATTGCCAACAGAGTGAAAGGACAACCAAAAATGTTGAAAACATTTTAACTAATACGTACTCAGACAAACATCTTCTCTCTAGAATTTATAAAGAACTAAAAAACACTAGGGTCTCAAAATTCAAAGACCCAATCGAGAAATGGGCATCTGAGATGAAAACACACTTCTCAGAGAAAGAAATTCAACAAGCCTATAAATACATGAAGATATACTCCACATCGCTAGACATTCATGAAATGCCAATTAAAGCAACACTTAGATACAATCTCAACCAGGAAAGAATGGCTAGCATAAAGAAATCAAGCAACAACAAATGTTGGAGTAGCTTTGGGGAATAGGAACCTTCTGCACTGCTGGTGGGAATGCAGACTGGTGCAACCATTATGGAGAGGAGTGTGGAAACTCCTTAAAAAACTAGAACTGGAAATCCCATTCAATCTAGTTATCTTCCTACCAGGAATATCTCAGAAGAACTAAAAGCATCATATCATAGTGATATCTGTGCAGCTATGTTTATAGTAGCACAATTTGTAATAGCTAAATCATGGAAATAACCAAAATTCCCATCATCTGAAGAATTGTTGAAAAAGATGTGGTATTTTATACAATGGAATATTACTCAGCTACAAAGAATGGTAAACCAGAAGACCTCATATATAAATAGATGTATCTTAAACATATAAGTGAAATAATCATGTGTTAATATCATATAATCTCCACTGTGTAAGAACTCAAAAGAAAAATAAAAATGAAGAGGCATAGCACAGCTGAATTTAAATCAATGACTTAAGGGTTAAACAACGAACTGACTGTGGTTGAAAAACATAGGAAACATGGCAGGAGGAAAACCATGCACAGGATGAATTAGGTAACAGTCTCAAGAACCTCAATGATAACTCTGAGGATAGCAATGTGTAACACTAAAACTTCGTTTGGAATGCCTGTCATTCTGGTCTTTTAGATGTGTGCTGCTTCTGATGTAATTTCAGTTACTGCTGTACTCTTTCTCAAGTAAATGGTTCATTTATGAGAAAACAAAACAGGGCATTAAATGAGAGTAAGAGACTAGGAAAACTGCCATAGGATTGACAAGCTACAATTTTGTATATGTTTAGATTTCCAAATTTCTGTGTAAAAATGTGTAACTGCTTTTATCACATTCTATAGAGATTTATTAGAATATCAATTATTGATAGAAAATACCAATTCCATGTTAAGTCTAAGATATTTGATACTCAGAAGGACTGTGATGTTAAGCTCAAGTACCTATGTTATAGAGTAATAGCATCATTAAGCTTTTCTTCTTGAGGGTTAAGAATATAAATTTATAAACCAAAAATTAGAGAAAAAAAGGGCTACAAGGACTGCCAGTGCTTTGTCCCTAGCCCTTCAAGGTCAATGAGGACTCAAGACATAAGAGAACCTGTGCTGTAACATGCTATAACTCAGTGGTTTCCCAAATTTTCTGTTCAATGAGATTATGGGGCTATAGCAGAAAGGATTAAAGATATATAGTGTATATAAGGAGAGTCACCTAGAGAGAAAATATTGTCTCAGGCTTTCACAGAAAGCAAATTGGTCAAGCAATGGCTATAACTCATCCAGATGGCTGACACTGACAACAGTTCTTCAAGGCACTGTACATGGTTTCAAAGTAAATCATGAGGGGATTTGACTGACCTTGGGAGATATAAAAGTTACATGTTTTGCTATACAGGTCTTGCTTTAACTTGCCCTTAACCATCCAGTAGAAAATTTAACCACCAGACATAAAATGTAACACTAGATTAGTATTCTAGTTGTAAAAGTCTTAAGTAAACAGCTTCCAACATTGCCAGTTATGCCAATAACCCATGGTGATTATGGAACATTATATTATGTATACAAGTACTTTCTCCTATTTTAATGAGAAGAAATTTTTGTATCAATAATGGTAAGAAAAATTATCACGTCTACACCCTGTGCTCTACATAACTACTAGGAGGACGACAATATGCATTGTGTCAAATACTGGTAATGTACTACTAACATGTTTTGAAACTGTCACATTGTTATTTCTTATTAAAAGTAATAAAAATTTTCTAAAATTAAAAAAAAATACCAAAGGCAAAAAAAGAGAGAAAAAAAAACAGATTCTTTCCCTTTGGTTGTTTCATTGTTTCATTGTACTTATGATAAAAATCTAATATATTGTGCTTGTTAAACAAATGCTGTACTGGGGCTGGTGAGATAGCTCAGCAGACAGAATCCTGCTTAGGCAAGTCCAGGGACTGGGGTTTGATCCCTGGCACAATATTCTGTGCCACCCTCTGCCCCTGACCCTGGGCACACTGAGCTGGAGACCAAGTCCAGGCATGGTGGAGCATGCCTATAACCTCAGTGCTGGGGAGGCCGAAAACAGGTGGCTCACTAGGAGTCTGAGCTGCATAGTGTGACCCTGCACACACACACACACACACACACACACACACACACACACACACACAAGTACTCTATCACTGAACTGAATTCCCAACTTTCTGACTTAAAACTCTTTCATAAAATCTATTAAATAGTAGAATAATTTTCCAGATTTCCAATAAAGTTGGAAATCTCGTTGTTTATCTCTGCAGACCCATCCTACCCTGTACCATTTCTCCCTGTTCCAGCCTAGGCATGAGGTCTCTGTAAGGTTCCTGTGACATGCCTGTATTATTTTCTTGGGTTGCCTCCTCTGAGACCTGACTGCTCCAGCTTTCTCTTTCTGAGTTGTATGTACGTTTATCTCACTGAGATATATTTTTCAGCAACTTTTTGAGGAAGAATCCCTTGCATCCACTGTGTCAATTTGTCTTCCCTGGTCCCCATTTGATCTAACAGCCTCGAGGTTGTGATCAGAGCTGTCTTCCTGCATCTGTGATCTATTTATCCAGAAATACTCAGCAATCCTGAGACAGAAACAGAGGGCATAGCTGGAGGGATTCTTTAAGGTTTGAATTCTGTGAGGAGGACACAGAAGAGTGACTGGAATTGTGTGTGAGAGGCACTCGGGGCAAGAGGGAAAACTCATGAGGGTACACAAAGTCTGGAGAAATTAGCACAGTAACTGGCTGAGAATGTTGCAACCACAGCTATTTACTGTTCTTCAACAGTATTTTTATTCTAATTGTTGTGTACATAATTTATATAGTTGACTCTGTCTGTCTGTAAAGCTGTGCTTTGGAAACCTAATACCAAAGTGTTAATGCTCAGCTCACGAGCTGACAAGCTGACAGGCACTCCCTCCTTCTGCCTGAGCATGTGTTCATTTCAAATAGTTAATCACAATATGCAAAGCACTGCTCTGTGGCAGAGGTAAAATAATATGGCAGTTGAAGAGTGGCAGATCTACAAGAAAAATGCTTGTCAGAGCCAAATCACTAAAGGAATTACCTTTATTATAGAATTTTAAAGAATAGAGATTATATTACACTAATAAATTTATATGATCAGATTTTCATAAATTTTGTTGAGGGTCATCAAGTAAGTGTAGTCTTTAATAATTACCATAACTGTAATTTCTTCTGATGAAATGTAGCTCATAATATCTAGAGTTTCATGAAGTCCTTGAATATCTGTATATAACCACACAATTTGAGATTATACCTTTTTTGCTCAAATCAATTGTAATTCATATGGATGGATTTTTTTCCTAAGTCTAACTGTACCTATGCAAGTTATTCATCTTGCAATGCTATAATTAAGGTGAAATTAAATATCATCTTTTTTTTCTCCTAAGAAATAAATTATTACACAATCATGTTCTTTCTTCCCTATTTGTTTAAACATTGTGACTACAACTCATATATTATTATTTTAGTAAATTCACTGCAATTCTCACTTCACTCTTTCTTAGGAAGGAACAACTAAAAGACGTATTCAGTTTGTCACTCAAGAGAATGTGTTATCTGTTTGTAAGGGTTATACTCTTAAGCGTTCTCAATAGGTTTGTTCTCAGGGTGACTTTCTTTATTCTTGCATTAAATGTCAATGTGATGCCTACATACTCCCTAAAATTTTTCATGGCACGAGAATCATAATGCTACCCATAAAAAAAAAAAAAATGTGCCTTTTCTTTCCTGTTTTTAGAACCTAGGAGATCAATGTGATTTTCAGTAAGATTCTAAGTTCTTCAGTTAGATGCTCAATGAGTTTTTGAAGAACACTTTATTATTTGAGACATTGTGACCAGAGAAAGAAAGGCCATACATGGGGTATATATTAACATTTGACCTTTTCTTGGTAAAGAGTTTATGCAACATGTTACTAAGTGGCTAGCAGATCTCCACAAGGGATAGATCCATGTCAGGACTCAGTGTTGGGCTCCACTGCTAGCAGATGAGACAGCTAGCTGTGGCAGTAGATAGAGGGTCCTGTGATTCCCAGAAGGTAAGAATCTCCATCCCTCCTTTCACTACTTTCCTCAGTCTCTGCTGGAGCAAACACTGAAGTAGCCCAGTGAGCTGGGTGATAACCACTGGTGAGCCATACGTGCATCGACCCTTCTGGTTGACGATCCCTGGTAACTGATCTGACATGAAAATCAGCAAAAGTAGCTCCCATCCCTGTAGACCTCCCTACGTATTACTTTCTCAGACTTGTCTGTAGCTTTCCCATCTTGTTCTTTTCAGAATCCTGGCCAAGCTATGGCCCTCTATCTATGGATTTGAGATTATTTGCCTCAGGTTATCTCTGCATTCACTCTGGCCAGTGAACTTGTGTACTGCTTCATGCTCTGTCTCCTGGGAAGTAGTCCTCTGCTCCTTTCAGGAGCTGACCCTGGTGGGGCTGTCGCATGACAGCTGTCCATTCTAGGTTCCACATACAGATCTGCTGACCACAGCTATGCAGTATGGTGCACGTGAGAGAAGCACACTTAGTTCTTCTTTTCCTTATTCTTTCTGAAAGTAGAAAATAAAGCTTCTATATGAAAATTACTTTTCCTGTACCAGAAGAAAGATATTCCTACCACAGAGACAAGAGTTAGGGCAAAGCGCAATCTATAGAAACAAATTTGTTAAATCATCTTATCTTCCTACTTTTCCACAGCCACAATAGCACACATATTTTTGTCTCTACAACTTCACAGTGCATTACATTTTATCCAGCTTAGCATTTAAGCTTCTGGTTTTCACCTCTTTCCATGAATGGGAAGAGCATCATGCTTAGCAACAATCTTACATGCCTGCGCTGTGATTTTTCATGTCGGGGTTCACACATTATGGCTTGGCGGGAACATCACATGCGGCCATTGTGCACTGCAGTGATCTCTGGCATCACTGGATCAGCTATTACGCTGTTGCTTATTTCTGATTACAGTCTGACACTATTGCAGTATTATCTCTCCTGTTGTGCATTCCATGCCAACTGGCAGCTTTTTCACTTGCTAATGAATGAAACTGAGTAGTAATTTTAAACATGCTATGTTATTCCAAAATTCAAAGATGGCTAGTAAGGTTTCAGCCTCTTTATGAGCATAGGTCAGTAAGAGTCTCAATTGCAGTGATTTATCCTTTACTCTAAAGCCAATATTATAACATACCTCAGAAGAAGACTTCTAAAAATTGACTTCACTGGCAGGATCCTAAATACATGCAGGCTTGTTTCTTCCAGTGTCTTTGGGAAATGTGTGTACTTTATGTCTGGCTATTATCAGATTTGGTGTTCATGGTGCTATGAATGTAAGTGTAGCATTCAGTGGAGTGTCTGGATGGCCAAGGTTATATCGTGACAGAAAACCAGAACACTCTGGTCTTAAGCACAGGTGAGTGTACTTCTTTTTTTTCAATCTCTGAGGAATGAGATATTTCTGATTCTTTGTCTTAGTTACTTTTCTCCTTACAGAGGCAAAATATTCAACACCCCAATTTAAAGAAAGATTTATTTAGCTCACAGTTTTTCAAGATTTCAGGCCATAATCAGGTCGCTCCAATTCAGGGTGTTACATAGCAGAGAGCAGTAGTTCATGGAGACTGAAGACAGCAAAAGCAACAAGGGAAGGAAATAAAGACTCTTTCTGTCTCTTTTTACAATGTAGGCTACCCACCCCTGGGTGAGCACAGCACTCATACCCTTAAACCTAGCCAGAACAAAGCCAAACCAACCAGTAGACTAAGTTACTAATCTTATACTCTTAATCTCAGCTTCACACACTCTAAATTCAGGCACCTCTGCAAAAGCCCTATGATTTCATGAGGCTTTGGATGGCCAACACAAACCATAACATCTTCCGTATTGGTGGTTTGAAAATAATTCCATGGAATAAATGGCAAAGTAAAAAGTGCTTTATTTAAAATAGGAACCACATGCAGGATCATTCCATTCATAATTGTATAATAATGTAGCATCACTTATCATGAGCTTCATGGATTTTGTAGGAGATATACCAGTGGACCAAATTAGATTAAGTTAGGAGCTGCTACTCATAAAATTAAATTTTTGTATGTGGCACAAAGTTTTATTATTCACCTCAAATGCAATAGTTTCTCTGATTCACTATCTTGCAAGGATAGAAGAGGGAGCAATGTCATAATTTCTCTTAATTCATAGCATAAAAATTCAACATGAGGATTTTGCCATATTCCAGGTACACTTGCATCACCATGCTCCTGGTATAGGTCTGCAGACCCATGGGGCTGAGTGGTATGGGGTTGTGATACTACTCCATCCTAATAGAAAATGCATGTGTGACCTGAGTACCTCAGTATCGGTATTATCTAAAAGTACAAATCCAATGGCCCTCCGAAGATATGGGTATTTCTTTCTACTTGATGTGCGTTTGATGTGATATTTCCCTATTTGAGAATATAGGTGATATGTTGCAATTACCTCAAGTGCTTCTAAACTACTGTCCGCTGCTAAACAAAATATTTCAAATCAGTTGATGGGCTCTTCGATTGAAAACAGACTTCATGTAGTTTTCTCATTGTGCCCACGGATATCATCCTTCTGCTCACAATCTCCTGAAGGTTAGGAGGTGTCTAACTCAAGTAGTACTCTTGTTGATGTCTATTTTTGTCCCCCTAGAAATATTATGATTTCATTAGCATCTATTACAGATCTCTTACAGCCCTCTTTGGAGATTTGAGCCTTGCTGACCACTGCAGTAATTATGTGTGGCTTGCCTATATTGGGTAAATATCATCAGATGATGCCTGCCATTCTGGGTCCCTTCACATTGACTTTAGAAAATAACAATATCTTCTGCTAATCACTGTGGCTCATGTAAGACAGCTAGTAATGACCTTCTTAATACTAAGTCAAATCATTCTAGCAACTATACCTCATTTAATCTAGGTCCTCTATGCTTTAATCTTGAAGAGCCCTCCAAGCCTTATTATGAGAGCTCTAATAATGCTTACCATAATATTAAATATTGTATAGTAAAGGCTGCCATAGCAAGAAACTACCTTCTATCTACATTTATGTTCTCTTTCCCTACTCCAGTTCACTCAACATTTTCCTCCACACTTTTCTTTTTCTATATTTAGGACAAAGTCTACAGGTTCTCACTACATAGATCAGACTTGTATTGATTCTCCTGTTTTTAGCCTGCCAAGTGCTGGGCTACAGGTGCATGCCACCATACCCAGTCTCATTCACTGTCTCAGCACGCCCCAGGGATGGGTCCAGCACAGCATGCCAGGGATTGAACCCCAGCTGCTGTGCTTTGCCTAAGCAAGTGTTTAAGTCCATTGACTTATCAGGCTGGCCCGCCTCCATACTTTTTTTTTTTTAAGACAAGAAAAAAAAATGAAATTAAAATTAAAAAAACAGAATTTGAAGGGGCCAGAGAAATAGCTTAGTGGCCTGAGCATTTGCCTGACAAGCACAAGATCTTGAGTTTGATCCCCAGTACCAATTTAAAAAAAGAAAAACAAAGAAGTCCAAGAATTTCAAAAACAAAATGATAAGAAATTAACGGTGATTATTACATTGCATATTATCTTCAAAGCAGTTTCTCAGATTACCAGGTACAGGCATGCAAAATTGATCAAACCATATAAGCACTAATTGTTCCTTTCATAGTGAATGGGAAAGAAACTTCTCCACACATTTGCCGGTTTTTTCTTTATGCATCATGGTGAAGAATTCCTTTCATTAAGCATCTGGGATATTTCTACTCTGCTTGAGCAATGTTACAGCATGATTATTCTTATTTCTCTAAAAACAAAGATGAGAAATGAGGGGCCATGAGATAGCTCAGCAGACGAAAGCTCCTTCTTAGGAAAGCCTAGGCAAGCACAGGGACTGTGGTTCAAATCCTGGCAACACATGCTATGCCAGCCTTGCCCCCAGGGTGGGCTGAGCCAGCCAGAGTCCAGGCCTGCTGGTGCATGGCTCTAATCCTAGTGCTGGGGAGGCTGAAAGCAGGAGAATCACCTTGAGTCAGAATTGTGTAGTGAGATCCTCTAAAAACCAAATGCATAAAAAAAGGTAAAAAATGATAATAGATCTTAAGAAAACATATATTAAAAAGCATGGGGGTGAAGGCCACAAATTTTAAAATCTCTAGGCAATAGAGAACAGCTCTTCTTAATTAGAACTGAGGGCAAATCTTACTAGGACAGAGGATTTGGGGAAATCTGGAGTTTCTATGTTTTGCACTTAATGTCTTCAATCTTACTTGTAATGTTTTCTACTAGGGCTGTAGCTTTATACCTAGATTTAGGATTTTCACATATCTTTCATATATCTTATCACTCCACAACACTGCCCCCACCACACACACACACACACACACACAAAGACACAGGTTTTGTGGGTTGGAAAGAGTATAATAGCAATTAAGGCTTAAACAAGGTGGTTAAATACCATAGAAGAATGGCTTAAAGTTTACTTATGCTGCTGAGAGTTTGTTTGTTGGTATTTTCTCCTTCAAACTAATGACTTGTGTAATTTAAAATGGCTGACTTCCAAGTGAAGCCTGAGGGAGAAGAGCTATACCACCTGAGAAGACAAAGGGGAAAGACTATGAATCCCAGGCCTCCGTGGCAGGAGAGGAAGTCCCTCTGAGTGAATCATCTAGCAAGCAGTGGTAATGTATTGCATTGGAATTATTGTTCAAGTGTTCTGAGACCTTGAAAACAGCCCAAAATGAAAGGCAGCACTGCTTTAAGACCTGACCACTATGAGAGGAAGAGATTCCTTTGCAAGTTTAGTGGTGAAGAAATGCACCTCATGAGACAGCATGCCTCTCAGAAAGCCCTGAAGCACAAGTAGTCCCCTCACTATGCAAAGGTTTTGTATGTGGATGCACTGCCTCCATACAGGCCTCCTTTTTATATTCTCCTGTACCTTCTTAGCAATCAAGATGTCTATCTTTGCAGTCCACAGATTTAATGCAGCTCCTTTCTCATCAAGTTCATAATGTTTTAAGTCATACCACTGGGCCCTTTTGCTGTTGATTCTCAACATAAAGTTAACAAACGAAGAGAGTAGTTAGCTCACAGTTTGTGAAGGTTTCAGTTCATAATCAGCTGTCTCCAACGTAGGGTAGGATGACAGAGGGGCAACCATTCATGGGGGTTGAAGATTCCAAAAACAGTATAAAGGGAAAGTAAGTCTATGTTCTTCCCTTATATTGTATGCAGGCTACCTGCCCTAGGGCAGATGTAGCAATCACATCGTAGGTACAAATAACAGACAATGAACCAATTTCAAACTAGATTCTGCCCCTTCTGCAACCCTACCCCCTTGACTGCTTGAGGCTTTGGGGAAGATGCAGATAGAAACCATAGCACCATCAAATGTGGAAGAGCCAGTTTTTTTTTTTCCCATAATCATCATTCCATAACCAAAATGTAGCAGAAAGTTGTCATTTTTTCCATTTTCCCCCATCATTTCTGCCACTCATTGTTGCATTTTTTAGTCATTGGTGGTTTTTGTCTCTTTTCTTATTGGTGGAACAAAATATCTAGCCCACATAACTTGGAGGAGCAAAAGCTTATTTTTGTCTCACAGTTTGTGAAGGTTTCAGTCCATAGTTGGATGGCTCCAATGCAGGCCACCCCTGTATGGACTCATGACAGAGGAATATGGTCGACTGCATGGCAGACTAGAGCCAGAGGAAATCAAGAGAGAAGCTGGGAAGGGAAATATAATCTTCCAGGTCATGGCTGCAGTAACCCTAGAGAATAGGTCTTACCTTCTAACAGCAAGTAATCTCTCAAGTCTCATAAACCAGTCACCTCCCCAAACCTCTCCACTGTGATCTCATTAGGGTTTAGATGGTATCCTGACATAAATCATAATGCTGAACTACAGAGAATGGAGTCTAATTGAATATACAATACCTTTATACTGTAAAAGATTAACAGTTCTTTGGGGGAAATACATCTCTGCTTTTCAGTATTTGCCAATATTTTGTAGTGTCAGGATTCAAGTTCAGTCTACCAATATTCACCTGATCCAGGAAGAACACATGCAGTATGACGTTATTATATTGTGCTTCTACCACGTAGAAATGATAGATACAAATGTCTTCAAGAATATGCATTATGCTAAAATGTAATAAGAATATGGAAGTGATGTGTTTCATTATTTCTTATTTTGACTTTTAATATACTTATGAATTATAAATTCATGTAATTTGTTTATGCTTTGAGACTATATATATGTATATGTATATGTATATATATAGTTTATGATATGTATATCATAAAACTCAGTGTATGACAATGCTTTTCACTATATTAACAGAGTTATATATCTGCCATTTAATTGTATGTATTCATTTAACTTATAAATATAAGAAACACATTTCTCACAGTTCTGGAGGGAAGGAAGTCCAAAATCAAAGGCTTTGTCGCATGAGACCTGCTTGCCCCATCATAACAGGGCACATTGCATTCTACAGGGAGAAAGTGCATGAGAGAGGAGGCAGGAGCAGGGAAGCCTTCTCATTGTGGAATGTTTCTTTATTGCTAAGGAAATTTCGCCCCCATTCTAATCTCTCTCCTTACCTTACTTTCAATCTCCTGCTCTTGTAAACTTTAGCCATCACTAGTCCACTTTCTGAGTGTTGAGATTTGCCTATGTTGGGCAATTTACATAAAAATAGTGATGTACTGTATGCTCCTGTTTTTAGACTGAATGATAATATTCAGGTGTGTGCTTATACATACGTTTTATATTTGTTAGATATTAGTTTTGTTAAGTATAATTTTACAGCCTGTCTGTCAATTTTTGGTAAGAACTACAGCTAAAGGGTAAATATTTTGTTTTGATGAAAAACAGTTACTGATCTTTTTCTGTTTTAGCTCTTACCTTTTGCATTTATTTAAGAAATTTTTGTTAAATTCAAGGCCACGAAAACTTTTCTCCTTTCATCTAAAAATGTGACAGTTTTAGCTGCTTCATTTAATTCTATGGCACACATAAAGTGATTTTATAAAATAGAATCCAGTAACAGACAAAATGAATCGCTTTTTATTTCTTTTTCTTTTAAGTCTTTTATCACATTGGATTATCTTGAGAAATTTGCCAGAATCAATTCATTATATATATTTGGCTTTCCTGTCATTACTGCTTATTACAGAGATTTCAGAACCTTAAAATTTTTTCTTCAAGCAATACAGCAAAAGTCATTTTCCTTTTAGGAAATTTAGATTATTCTATGCCTTATGACTTTAAAATATGATTTTGGAATGAATTTGGTGATTTTTATTATAAATTCTGCTGAGGGGTCAGTGGGATAGCTCAGTGGAGTAAAGTGCCTGTGTAGGCAAGCCTAGGCAAGCACAGGGATCATGGTTTGATCCCCGCACTACATGCCACACCAGCCCTGCCCCGAAGTCAGAGTCTGGGTGTAGTGGCACACACCTGTGATTGCAGCACTCAGGAGGCTGAAAGCAGGAGGATCACCATGAGTCTGGCCTGTGTAGTGAGACCTGTAACAAACAAATACATTTTTAAAAAAATCTGCTGCAATTTTTACTGTGTTTGTTTCAAAACTATAGATTGCCTGATATGGTAGCACACAACTGTAATTTCAGCATTCAGGAGGCTGAGGAAAGAGGATCATTGTGAGTTTCAAGACCAGCCTCGGCTACAAATGAAGCTCAAGACAACCTTGAACTGTGTAGTAAGATTCTATCTCAAAAATACAAACAAAACAAAACAAAATCCTATGGATTGATTTATGGAGGTGTAACTTCTCTGTAACATTGCACCTTATGATCCATGACCATGGCATGATTCATTTACAGATTTAGCTCTCTCAATACTATTTTGGGGCTGGTCAAATAACTCAGCAGGCACAGGGACCGGGAATTCAATCCCCAGGCCTTCCATTCCCCACCCCAGGGCCTGCTGAGATGGCAATTGAGGCTGGGTGTGCTGGTACGTGTCTGTATCTCCAGTTCTTGGGAGGCTGTAAACAGGTGGATCACTATGAGTCTAATATAGTAGTGAGACCCTGAACACCCTGTACATCCTGCCCTAAAATACAAAAAAAAAAAAAAAAGAAACACTTTCGTAGTTTTCAGTGCACACATATTTTATAACCTTTTCATCCACATGTAAATGCTCCATACTTTTGATGCTGCTATAAATGATGTTAAACATTTTTAATTATCAACTAGATTTCCACTAGATTTTGGACATGCATTTCAATTTTTTTTGTCTTTTTTTTTTTTGAGACAGGGTCTTGTTATGCAGTTCAGGCTGGCCATGAGTTCACTTTTGTAGCCCAGGCTGGTCTTGAACTTGGACCTATCCTCCTGCCTCAGCCTCCCAAGTGCTGGGATTACAGGGGTGCGCCACCACACCCGGCTTGCATTTCAATTTTGGTCATTGACTTTATATTCTGTGACCCTGCTGAACTCTTTTTTTTTTTTTTTCATTCAAGCATGTTTTTGGTAGACAGATAGGTTTATATCATCTACTAACAAGGATATTCTTAATGAATATTTGTTTCCAGTTGATTTGTGTGTGGCTTTTTAAAGTTCTTTGTTATTGTCTTTTAAAAAATGTATTTGCTTGTTATAGGGTTTCACTATGCAGTTTGGACTCATAGTGATACTCCTGTTTACAGCTTCCCCAGTGCTAGAATTACAGGTGTGTACCTCCACAGCTGGACTCTGTGGCCTGCTCAGCCTACCCTCAGGGTGAGACTGATGAGGCACCTGGTGTTGGGGATCAAACCATGGTCCTTTGTGCTTGCTTAAGCTTGCCTAAACAGTCAATTTATTCTGCTGTACTATCTCATTGACCTTTTATTTTATTTTGTGTTTAATGTATTTGGTTGTTACATGGTCTTACTCTGAAGTTCAAACTCATAATGATCCTCCTATTTTCTTAGTTATTGTCTTGGTACACTGATTATAATCTGTTCTAAGCTGAATAGAAATGATGGCACTGGTCTTTATTGCTTTGTTTCTAATTTTAGAGGTAAACTTTTCAAACTCTCACCATTAAGTGTGAAGTTAATTGTAAGTTTTTACAAATAGTTTGGGGAGATTGCTAGCTATTCTTAATATTTAAAGTAATTTCATTTGAATGGGTGAAAATTTTTGCTAGATCTTTTTTCTCATCTATTAAAATAACCAGGTTTTCACTTAAATATGTTATATGATGAAGTGAGGGATTTTCAAATGTGGAGTCAATATTGCTTTCTGTGATAAAAATTACATAGTCATGAAACAGTTTTCTGTTTCTATTTTCTAGGCTAAAATTATATTTAGAGTTCTTCCATCTACTTTCATGAGAAATATTGATCTGAAAGGTTGTTATAATGCTTTTTCTGACGTCAGGATCAAAATAATACTAGCTTCATGGGATGATTTAAGTTTGAGAAATACTTCTTTCCTTTCATTTTCTGGAATAGTTTGTCAGGAAGCAATTTTATTTCTTTACATTTTAGATTTTGGCATGCAGCTGGTCAGCTAAATGGGTTTATTTTGGTTAAAATTTTGATTTCTATAAAGTACACAAGATTTTAGGTTTACATTTGTCTTCAGTAAGCTTAAGTAACTATTTGTTTGTTTGTTTGTTTATTTATTTATTTATCTTTGGCAGCTTAAGTTTTGAGAGATTTTTCACTGTTGGTCAGCTTTCCCATCATTGGCACAAAATATACAGTATAAATGAGTTAGAAGTTTATTTGGCTCAGTTTCAGAGTTTTCAATACAAGTTCAGCTGGCTCCATGGCAGGTACACCACGGTATACAGCTGAACGGAACTAGTATGGTGCTGGGTGTGGGCGGCCCACCTGAGGATTGTTGTCAGCTGCATAATAAGCAGAACTAGCGATGCAATAAAGAGTCTGTTAAAAAATGTTTGGAGAAGCTGTTCGAACTATTGGCAGCTGCTGGTTCTCTTGGCCTATTCTGCTGGATGACCTTGTCATCCTGGCCTTCCTGGTGAACTTGTGTTCTTATCAGGGGAGGAGCTTGGAACCTCTTCCCTGAGGATGGTAGGTTCATTTTGGCAAGCTCTAGTCTTTATTTTGAGCATCACTTCTTGGCTTTGGAGGGGAAGCCTTCTGGAAAATCTTGTCATGTTGGCTTTCCTGATGAGAACTCAAGTGTCCTCATCATCAGAGGATCTTGAGAACTATTGCTGCTGAGGATGCCTATGGTACTTTCATGAGGGCCCTGGTTCATATCTTGAGCATTGCTTCCTGGCTCCAGTTCAGATCCCTCAGCCTACCAACACAGATCTTTCACCCCAGTGGTACAGATATTCTAGCTTTTACTACTGATCTTTGGATTTTTTAGCGCATGGCCATGAAGCATACCTGCATAAGACATTGTCGTGAGCCCTATGCCTCCAGTTGGACTTGTAGGAAGCACTGTTTTGAGCTCTATATCTTCAGCTGGACTCATGAAGGATATTATAATCCAGGCCCTTGTGTGCATTCTTTAGTGTTTACTATGTGGACAGATTCCTGCATTCTTTGAATATGATTCTTTGAGTGACTACTTTAAAATACTCTTATAAAATGAGTGTCCTGTATTGTATATTTTCCCTGGCAGAAACCTCCAATCACAACATCATGCAATGAAACTGTTCACTTCATGACAACTAAAAAGTAAAGCAAAAACAAGGGTGCCAGCAAAGGATTTATCTTTCAAAGGCATAGCCTAAGGACTCACTTTCAAATGATTCCTCCCCTATACAGCACATTCTGTTATGTACATTAGCAGGGGAATGAACAAATCAGTGCAGTGGCCCATAAAATAGTACCTCCAGTCCTTCCCTTCAAGACCTTTTGTCTCAACCTAACACACTTAGGAGAGGAATTTGATGAGCTCAACTTAGGGAAGATGTCTACTTGATGCTGTTGTGGCCAAGACTGGAGAGGGGACAGTTTGGTGAGGGTTTAAACACTCCAATGCACTCCAATGCACTCCAAAGGAATGCAGGCTGACATGTCTTGTCAATGGCACAGGCCCTAGCTGTTTAGAGCACCAGACAACAAGGACAGAGTAAATGAAGCCTAAAGAAAAATTTTTTAAAAAGAGCCTATTATAATCTTCTATACAGTTCTAAATTATCACTGATCAGCCCACAGTGGTCTGAGGCATGTTAGAGCAATTGCTGTAACAATTTCTTAAATCTCTTTTTTCCCTGATTGCTCTTGCATTCTAAATAGGATCTTTCACATATTAGGAAAAAGTTATCCTGTGCAGATTTGAAGTTGGAAAAATTCTCATTTTAGAAGGAATTCTCTCCTCCTCAGAGATTCTCCCAGAGCCAGCTGGACTTTAGGATTTGATTCTGGAAGCCCAGGAAATGATCAGTTGCAGATTTAGCATAATTGAAGTTGATGATAGGTTTGCTTGAATAGAGGTTTTAGCTTCCGGCCTCCCAAAGTGAGCATTAAGGCACAAGACTGAGATATTTAAGGAATGTGGATTCTGTATTTCTCCTAAATTCCTACAACATTTCATGAGGATATAATTAGATACTTCTCATCTAGATAGGGACCATTTCTAGTATGAATATATATTTTTTACGTTCATTTCAAGGAATTCCTAATACAAATTAAAAAAAAAAAAAAAAAGACTGCTGCTGTTATGAAAACAAAGTTTTGTAAGTCAGTTTCCCTGGGTCCCGTGGCTAATTCTCTATAATCAAGTCATTATAAAACATGAAATAGATTCTAGGCATCTCTTCTTCAAGTAAGGATTATTTTTTAAGTAAGCCTCCTATTCCTAAAGTATTGGAAATTCTAGCTTTAAAAATACAGGATATTCACTTAAAGGTTATTAAGTCTAAGTAAATTTGCTTACACTAAAGATCTATTTCCACTGGAATATACAACAGGTCTTGAAATTACTCCCTTTTTACAGCTGCTTGTTTACTAAAAAAAGTCCCATAGTGGCTCTCTGAGCTTAGAGAGTCAACTGGTTTTAGAATGGAGACAATTCACTTGGAATTAGCTTTCTCCTTTGCTGACCTGTTGGCCATGCCATTCATTAAAGCTGAGGTCCTGGTTGAAGTCAAGGAAAGATTTAGTTATTATCTTTGGCAAAGAAACTCTCCAGTGACTTTGATTTGAACTTCAGCTCTGCAACATACAGGGTCGCATGTGGATTTGTTATGCTTTCTGGCTTATGTTTCAGGATAATTGAAATTCTGTGATGAAATTCTCATAAATTACTTTTTTTAGTGTTTCTCTAATATATAATAAATTGTAATTTATGAGACATAATTGAAGAAAATTCTGGAGGAAGTTATGCGTAAGATTAGGGGGATTATTAAATCAACTATATTGTGTTTTCAAAACTTAAAAATGCTTTACAGCTATAATAAATTGCTTTAGAGTGCTATCAACTCATACATTTTAATAATTTAATAAACATTTGTAGTTACATTGAGCTCATGGCCAAGTCCCAGGGCTGGTTTTGTGTCATGTATGGTAATATGTGCTTCAGTTTACCTGGAAGATAGGAGAATGAGCTATTCTCCTGTATGAAAGACAGGGACTGGCCATAATTGTAATGAACTAAAACTGGTAGCTCAAGTTGGAAGTCAGAAGAGTGTATGAGGGTCCTCTGCCCCCACATCTGTTTCTTAGTCACTGTTGCTATTCACTACCTTCAAGCTGATCAAAATAAATGAAATTTGTACCAACTCATCAAGCACATAAGACGTGATATCTTTGTTTCCTCCTCTCTTGTAGAACTTGGTTGTCAAATGTTAAACAACTTGCTGAAATGAGTTTGTCTATGTGAAGACTGTGTTGGCTTCAAATGCATCCTTTAATGAAAGGAGCTAATTAAGAAACCACTATATAAAACACTATTTACATATTTTTAGACATGTTTGTGCCTAAATTTGCTTGAGTATTTTTGGTATTGGGAATCAAATTTGGTACCTTTTGTTTGCCAGGCAGGCCCTTGTGCCACTGAGCTAGATCATCAGCTCCTGAGCTTACATCTGAATAAAGTTAATTTGTATATATTAAAAAAAACACTTTCTTTTTATTTTACTGTACTCAAATGTATCAAAAATTGAAGTGATTTTTTGTTCAGTTATTCATCATCTTATTTTTATATTTATAGAAGTAGTCCCTGCATATTACCAGAAACTTATGCAAGATTTAAACTATTAACACTGGATATAACAAGTATTTTTAGGAAGCAATTTCTGATCCACAATAAGACTATATGCAATGAGTTTTGACTGTATGGGAGTCTTTTTCCTCTGATTATTCCCATCTTCTCCTTTACTTATGTGAATGAAAAAATACATATGCTTAATTTCTACCACCATGAGAATGTCACTTGGTAACTAAATATGCGTGTGCATTTATTCATTGACACAAAATAGGTACATGTTAATATATGCACTTACCATGTCTACATTATCGCTTAATGAAGAGCTTAATAAAAATCAGCATTCATAGCCCCTCCGTAGTCAGATAAATTAGTTAATGCACAATAAGCAGCTCTTATGTATAATGCAAAAGATTAGCCTTACTATTTGCATAATGCCTTACAAAAGACCCACTGTTTCAAGCAGTAGAATTAAATGTGAACTGAAAGCTGAATGACGTCAACAAGGTAATTAGGCTACATTTGGCATATCTCATTCATTCTCTGGAGTTCAGGACCCAATCTGAGCATTGTTGACAGCACTGCTGAACAAATGACACTGATTGTTCAAAAGCAAAATTGCAGAATTCTGGGAAGAGACACAGTGTGACGAGCTTCTGCTGTGTAACTCATTTCCCAAGACAGATACGTTTAACATTCTGATCTATGCATGCACTTCTGTGTAAATATGGACTACTAGGAACTCATCAATTTATATGAAGAGTAAAAATACAAAATCAAGGACTCATGTCAGTGAAGTTCTGAATTTACCAGAATTCCTGTGGAAATCAAAGATCACCAAGTGAGTCATTCTTGCCTCCCTCCTATCACGCTAATGAAAATTCTACTTGTTCCAGTAGGATTCACAAAGTTGGTCGTTTAGATCTTCCCCATCTTTATAGCGTGCTCTGCCTTTGAGAAATAAAAAGGCATTCTTTAGAAGCCCATCTGGAAATAAATAAGCACACACACAACCCAAGTTTTACTGAAATGAAAATTTACATATAAAGGGACCAGGGAGATAGATCAGTAGAATAAGTGCTTACCTGGCAAGTGCAAGGTCCTGAGTTCAATCCCTGACACTGAAAAAAAAAATGTGCCTAAAGAAGTTCACTTAGTTTGCCTGAAACCCAGTTCTGCTGCATTTACAGCCAGGAATATAGCCAAGTGGCACAAGTGCTGGCACAACAATCATCAAGAGGTCCTGAGCTCAAGTCCTGGCAAAAAACAAGACAAAACAAAACAAAAGCTATCCTCCAGCATTTACAAATCTCTCAAGTTTGATTCTTTGACTAGGGTTTCTCAACATTAACTGATTTTTAAAGAAGGAAAAAAAAAGTAAACAACAGATTACATTTTTTTTTTTTTTACATTCCACAATGAGGAATCAACTCATGTCATATTTGTCATGATCAGCTATTAAATATTTTGTAAAATTTCATGGTAAAACTCTAAATGAGTGGTGGCTGCAAAATGACTTCTGAAGGATGACTCACTCGCATGCTGGGCATCTTGCTGTTCCAGCCGAAATGTGGATTGTGGCCAATCTTCTTTCAATGTTTCCTGCAAAACAACTTTTATTCAGAGGTAGTAAAGTTATCATTTATTTCAAAATTACATTCTACTAAATCTTTGTTTTCACATTAGCTCTTCTTTCTTAATCCCAGGAAAATAATTATTTACAAGAAAATATTTTAAATCATCTTCTGCATGGCTCTTTTCATTATATTTTATAACAATTTTTAAAAAAGAAACACTAGCAAGGGATTTGCTACTTAGCCAACTTCAGACTTATGATTTTTTATATTTAACCCCACTCAGTTCTGTGCTTTCTTGGCTGTGTCTATGCAACAATTCTGCCAGTTCTGAGGAGAAATATACAATTTAATGCTAAAATGTAAGCTGAATTCCTAACACAACATTTGCAACTTATCTCTTCTATTTGGAAAGGAATACTAAAAAACCCAAACACCAGAGACATTGTTAAAACTGGACAAATTTCTTATACTCAGATTTTTGCATAAAAGAAATGATTTTAATATTGGATAAAATAGGCAATGAGAGAGAATCTTTATGGTTTCATATGTAGAAAGTATAATAAGACAATGAGAAAACAAATTTTTTATTTCAGTTAGATAGCTTTTTATTTGATCAAAGTAAATTTAAATCTGATCACCGGCCTCTCATCTTTATCTAAATAATACAAATAATAGACATGGATTATGAAGAATATTTATAAGAGCTAAAACAAATAGCTTCAATTGTTGTAAAACCAAATCTGAAACTTGGATTGTATTTTCTATATTATGCCACTATCAATATGTACAAAATAAAATACCAATTACACACATGCATTTGTCCAAGTGACCAGATTGGACACATTTTTTGAATGACTTCATTACTATACATTTGGCAAATTTCACATGGACTTGAGCTAACTATCTGCCTCTGATTTTTTGTGTATGTTTGTGTATGCATGTGGTGGAGAAAGTGGGGGAAGAGAAAGACTACACAAAACTCATGCTGAATAAATCTTTGAGATTTTCATTTATTTTTAAATGACTATTTTTCCATGACTCAGATGAGACTGATTTCTAAAATCCAATAAGACATCATGGCAACAATAGCATCTGCAGCAATAGCCAATAGGACATGCTGAGTCCTTTATAAGCTTAGTATAAGCCCAGTACAATAAAAAACAAGGAGTGTGTGGTCAAAGGCCCAAACCAAATACAGAAAAAGAACAGATGAATCAACCAAACCTCGATGGTCATTCCCCAAATTTAAATAATGTCAAATGATTACTCCATATGCTTTTAATAAAACTGTTCCCAAAGTTTGATACGTAGTTCATAACTTTCAACAAGGGTACACTTTCATGTTGTATCCTTATTAGCAATAGAGGGTTTTTATGAGGCATTAGTAAATGGTCATTGTGACTACTGCTGTGACAGTCAGTGTTACATCTTAATTAGTATTATTACTTCAAGTTCAACTAAAATAGCTAAAGGGTCCTCCTGGGATCTATTCTGGGATATGATTTTGTTTAATCTCGTTATTAATGATAATACATTTTTACTTTGTTTGAGTGTTATCTGTATGCCAATGATTCCATTATTTAAACAAATAATTATCCCACATTACAATTCCTTTTAGAGCGTGGCAATAACAGATCACAGTTATGGCTTATTCAAAGCAAATTAAGTCTAAAACATTAATAAAATTAATTGCAAAATGTTTGATTGGAAACCAGAGCTGGTTTAAAACTGCTTCTCTTTCATGGTCTTTGATAATAATATATTGCTGTCTGGAATAAAGCTACCAACATAAAATAACTCTGCTTATTAACAAACAAAGAATAACTGAAACTTAGTTGCTAGGAGATATTATTTCTCTTTGTTGACAATCCTGATTTCCTTTGATTACTGGCACTATTATTGTTCATTACAAAAACTGAATGTTTTTATATAACATCAAAGAAATGTGTTTTAGAATCCAGTTGCTATGTGAACTCCACCCTATGCTGCCAAAGAAATGTTCATTCCTGGCTTCAGCAGGTTAACTATCACTGTAAGCATTTGTACACAAGGCTTACTATACATTTTTTAAAATTTCTTATAAAATGGAACTTCCACTAGAAAGTAAGTTTTAAGGTTTTACAGAGCAGAGATCTTTGTTTATAATTCAGGAAGTTAAAGTTTTCTTACAAACAAAAAGTAACCATATCTATGTACATCCAGTTTTTCCTACTGACTTTTTATGTATTCATAATCATTTCATTTGCCTGAAGGAAAGAGGTGTTCAAAATACAACAAAAGAGGGGGAAACCCACTAGGATCCCCCTTCTGTTCCCCTCTTAGACAGCAGTTTTCTTTCCCAATGAATTTTCTGTTCTAAACTTCTGTCTCATTCCTAAAATTCATTATTTGGTTTTAGAGAACATGAACTCGGGTTGGGAGGTCAGTTTTTCTTCCTGCATCAGTTGGAGATCATCCACCAAGATCACTGGATGGAGACACGGAAATCTCAGTCAAAGTCACTTACCTCTTTAGAGTGCATCATTAAACACTGGAAGACATTTGATTCTCATACGCTAAGAAAAAGCCATTAAATATTTTTCTGTACATGTGTATGGCCTATGTACCCACTAGAGCCAAAATGGAATGCAGAGGAAAGTATCAATTATGATGCCATTTTACAACTAAAAAGTTACTGTAGAAAAAAAAAAAGAAAATGTTCAGAAATGCCTTATGTTGACATGTTTTTTGCATTACGAAGTAGATTTCATTTAGTCTTACAATGAGAACCTGAGCCACAGGGAGACCAGAAACCTCAGGATCCTACGACCTCCACCACCTCAGATCCTGAGAACAAGACAGCCTTAGTCACAGCCTCTCACAACATTGCTAAAAGTAAGGTTTCCTCTGCTTGCCTTTCTAGCCTAAAAGATGGAATTTCTAAACTAGCAGACATCAATGTTTTTAAAAGATAAATACAACATTACAAGCTGATATTACATTTTGAGATAAATATGATATGGTTAATTTTAAAAAACCCAAAGATAGCCAGTAGAACTATCTGTTGTCCCTGACACCCAAATAGTCAGACCCCATAGCCAGGCAGGAGATAGGTTTTAAAAAAAATCCACTTTCTAGTGTGTATTCTTGAAGGCCTAAGAACCAGAACCAAGCCTTCAGTTAATTTTAGCTATTTACAAAAAAAAAAAAAAAAAAAAAAAAGATAAACACCTCTCTGATTTCTTAAAGTGGTTAACAGAGGCACTGGTAAAGCAGCATATTTTGTGAGATGTTAATTCAGTAGAGGGACAGATGACTCTTAGAGGTAAGTTCATTACCCAGTCAGCTCCAGATATTAAAAAAGAGTTAAAAAAGATAGCTCTTGCTCTAGATAACTCATTTGATACTATAACAAAAATTTCTTCCTTAGTCCTATAATTAGAACTGGGAGAAAACCAGGGAGAAAAAACAAGATCAAAAATCGCTGCCTTTGTGGCCTCAATACAGATACTAGCTCTGATTCTCTGGGTTCCAAAAAAAGATCAACAATGATGAGGTTCATCTTCTACCACTGTCAGATGCCAGGCCACTGTAAGAGAGACTGTGTTGAGGCCCACAAGCCATGCCCTGACTGCCAGGCAGCTGCTAAAAGTGAGACTGCACTCTGAGGTGGAGGCTCCAGAGCTCAGACTCAGCTTCCCATATGGTCCAGCAAGACTAAAGGGCACTGGGCCTGCCTCTTCCCTCTGGCCAGACTGTTATCTCTACCTGCCATTTCCATGGAGGAGCCCTGAACAATCGTGACTAGAAGACAACCCAGCCTATTGCTGGACATTGGCACAGGTCTCTATGTTCTTCTTCAATCCTGACTTTCCTTCCAGTTGTTATACTTCAATAAAAGCAGACTTTAAGTATCAGGGATTGGTATTCTAAATGAGTATTGATCACCCTAAAAGAGCCTAAAGGAGCCAGAAACTCAACCCCTACAGAAAGAACCCTTATTCCTTATTCATGCCCACTTACTACATGACTTGCTTGTCAAGTTGCTCCCAACTTAATCAATTTTACCTGAATAGTGATGCTTTCAATCTTATTGGTCAACCATAACTTTGTCCCACCTCATGAGCACCTAAGCAAGTTGCCCTAATTTCACCTTAGGTCCATCTTATCACATGGTTTTACCCTATAAGACCCCTAACAAAAGACTATTTCCTGGGCAAACCACTAGGGTCCCCCTTCTGTTCCTCTCTTGGACAGAAGCTTTCTTTCCCAATAAACTTTCTGTTCAAATAAATAAATAAATAAATAAAATACAACAAAATAGATATTTGCAATGTGGTAGGGATTTATACATCTTAAGAGAGTAAGGTGGTTCACAATTACTTAGCAAAAGGAGTGCTTCAGAATCTACTTTTCCGCAGCAAAGCATTGTCACACGTATGTAAAGAGTGGGCAGTAGCACCATCACACTTGGCAAAACTTTAAAGAATGAAACAGCTTTGCAGGAAATACAAAAATAGTCCTTAACTTCAAACGAAGTTCCTGCACTCTGGGTTCCTCTTGAGTTCCGCCTGCTGCTGACACAGCTGGTTCCTGCCTTCAGGTGTACACAGGGCTCTGGCGTCATTTATGCCATCCAAGCCATACCTTCCTGTTTCACTGAGCAAAGAGAAGTGTCTTCTGTCTTCATGTGTAATTGTCGTCTTTTTTTTCAGTCTCTGTTCAGCCTTATTTTATTTCCTTCTCCCCCAGAATGATGGTGCTTCCCATCTGAAACTCTTTCTCTATTTCTCTTCATTTGGAAATCTTGACTATCAATGACATTTTTCTTTTCTAAGTCCTTTTTTATTTGCTTACTTACAAATTCAGTTTAACTTCAGAGCTCTGTCCCTTTGTTTCTTTGTTATTATTTGCCACCATTCTCCAAAGATCCTTCTATGTTTATAGATTATCTTGTTTCTAACACTATAATTTTTTTTTTTTTTTTTTTGTCTTTTTGAGACAGGGTCTCGCTATGCAGTTCAGGCTAGCCTTGAGCTCACTTTTGTAGCCCAGGCTGGTCTCGAACTCGCACCAATCCTCCTGCCTCAGCCTCCCGAGTGCTGGGATTACAGGCGTGAGCCACCATGCCCGGCTTTTTAACACTATAATTTGATATCCCAAGACGTTCTGATTGAAATTGTCCTCTCTTCTGCCACAAATGACCTTTATGTCTCTCAATCAAGAATTTCAAGTTCCCAAAACTGCTTGCGACCTTCTCCTTTGCTTTGTTTTTTTGACCATTTTGAACTCATAACCTGGCCTGTCCTTCCATTTCTTTCATGATTCTCATGTATCTTCCTGTCTGTGCTGTCTGCTCTGAAGACCGTGTAGTCTTCATTCCTCAGTCTTTTCTCAGCCACTTGGCTTGCTAAAGTGTCTCCACTATATGTCTTCTGCCATCCCAGAGAGAAGGTTGGCTTCTTTCACCTTTAAATTTATTGTCTTTTCATGATTTGCTATTTCATTTTTTTAGACATAATGCTGTCTGAACATACCATGATCTATATAGTCATTCTGAAGGGAAACTCATTTGTTTCCATGTTCTGAGTAAAGGTGCTATAAGCCCATGTGAAGGTTTTTGGGTGAATGTCCACAACTTAAGTTATTTGAGTGAGAGTGAAGAGCTGCGCTGCTGCATCGTAGGGTGGCAGTTCATTCAGATTCGTAAGAAGCTGCCAAGCTGTCATCCAAAATGGTTGTCTCAGTATAATATATCCCTAATGGATAAAACTTCCTATTTCTCCACACCTTGGCCAGCCTTTGGTGTTGGTATTGTCTTGAATTTTGAGGGTATATGTATTATTTTTGTGTGTTATAATTTTTTTGTTCCCTGAAGAAATAATGTGAAACAGCTTTTGTACATTTATCTGTTTCTTCCTTGATCTAACTGTGTATCTATCTGCTGTTAAGGGAGTTAGTTCACTTTTTATTTTAATTAATTTAATTTTATTACTAAGTTTTAAAAATTCTTGCTATATTTTGGATTATAGCTCCTATCAAATGTATCTCTTAAAATATTTTTCTCTTAGTCTGTGGGTTGTCCTTTCATTTCTTGACATCTTTCACTTTGGAGAAATTTTTCATTTTATGTATGCTTACCATATAAATTCTTCCTTTCATGAATTGTATCTTTGGTGTGTATTTGAAGAGTCATTACTAAATCCAAGGTCATCTAGATGTTATTTTACCTTCCAAGAATTTATATGTTTGTATTTTGCATTGATACATATTTTAAAAGCTAATCTATTTACTCTGATTGTTTATGTTAACTTTAACTCATTTTAAGTTAATTTTGTTAAGGTATAAGAGCCATGCCTGGACTAAGGACTGGCCTCATAAGTGTAATAAATCAAACTCTCATGTGCAAATGTGATACTGTCTTGCTGGGGTCAGAACTTGAAAGAATGAATAAAATCTGAAAGGGGGAAATGAATACTGTGAAAGGGACTGAATCTGTTCAAAGGGAAGGAAAACTACAGTGAGAAAAAGGATGGAAGAAACAAGGAAAGAAGGAAAGAAAGAAAGAAAGAAAGAAAGAAAGAAAGAAAGAAAGAAAGAAAGAAAGAAAAAAGATATTTATGTGTGTATACAGGACAGCTGGGATCACTGTACTGCTGATTTCTGCTGGTCCATTGAAAGGAGCAGTTCAGGATTTTTTTCCTTTTCCTTTGTAATTTCTTCTAACTTTTTTTTTTCTTACCACTTTTGCATGCTTATGTCTGGTAGTCTAAATGAGTAATTTGAGGACAACGTTATGCAACATGACAACCATTGCTGAGTTCACATTATTTTGTTTAGTGAAATTCTAAATCCTGTTTAAAAAAAATAAAGATCTGAGCCTAGATTCATACTTTTGCATATGAATGCCCAGTTGTTCCAGTGCTGTTTTCTTAAAACCCTGTATTTGCTGTATTGTATTGCCCTACAGTATGTTATCTTATTTACTAAATTCTGCCAGTCACTGTGGCAAAACTTTTATTAGCTAGTGCTTTTAACTCTTAGTGAACAAATGCTTCAAGGATGAGGAGTTCCTCAGCTATCAGTATTAAGGCAGACAATTGATCTTCCCATTTTATTTAATCTTAGTAACTATTTCATGTTCACCCATCCCAACACTAGAGAAACTAAATGTGTCCACTGTCATCAGTGCTTAACCTAAGAGTAATATGACATGAGGCAAAGACCCTTCAGGCCAAAATAGAGACTGGCAATTTATTACTGAAGAACACAGGCTTTTCTAAAGTTTCCTTTGGCTCAGACAGCTCACTGTGAATTAACTAAGCAGGAGGGCAGCAGGTGCTCTCATTAAATTCACAGGCACTGGCAGCAGATAGGAAAGTCATTTTGAAAGACTATGCAGCTGTGTGCATACCTGTGATTGCAGCCTTGGCCTTACAGACATGGGGGTAGGTGGGCCAGTGAGTTCTCACAGTGCATCAAGTAGCTCTGGTCACAAGGTCCAGGCAAGTGATCTCTGAGCAGACCGGGGGAGCTGTGTTTCTGGAATAACGGATGACCTTCAGCAACCCAAGGTTTGCACCAAGCCTTTCAGAGCTGCCAGGGAGGTCTTAGTGTCTTTTGGATCCCAGCCCAAGTGCATAGTGGAGCTTTCACTATTATATTTCTTCTTTCTCCCCTTCCTAAAGCCTAAATTCAAAATGACCATCATTTTTTTAGGTCAGTTTTAATAGTTTGTTAGCCTAAGTACATTGGCTTTCAGAGAAAAGAAAACACAATATACTTGTTCTGCATATTTTCACTGGAAAGGGCCTAGAGGTTTAGTCTACAAAGTAGGAGTTAAAAGTTTCTAAGCTGTCCTCAGCATTCAACTTCTGTGTGTGTGTGCGCACGTGTGTGTGTGTGTGTGTGTGTGTGTGTGTGTGTGTGTGTGTGTGTGTATGTGTGTATGCGTGCAGGGTCTTACTACAGAGTTCAAACTCACAGTGATCCCGTTTTCAGCCTCCCTAACCCTAGGATTATAAGCACATGCCACAACACCTGGACTTGGTCCCAGCTCAGCATACCCAGTGTGTGTGTGGGGGGGGGCAGTATGGCATGTGGTGCTAAGGATATTACCCCAGTCCCTGCACTTGCCTAAGCAGGCACTTAGTCTGCTAAGCTATCTCACCAGCTCTACATTCCTTGGTTTCATATTTTTTTCCTCCCATCTTTATGTCTCCTCATATGAATGAGAAGTTATAATCTTTTCTCTGTGCTTGAGCAATTTGCAGTGAGGACTGGTGAGAAGTGTTCTTTCTTTTCTTCCCTCCCTCTCCTTCTTTTCTTTCCTTCCTTCTTTGATTCTTTTTTTATTTTTTATTTTAAAATGTTAAATTAGTCAAAAGTGATCTGGGGAAACATAGAACTCAGCATAATGTGTGATAATTTAAAAACATAACACCAAGAAAAAATAAATATCACCCTTAGAAACTAGAGGCATTGTTCCATTTAAGTGAAATGAATGATCACATATTACTCTCTGAAACTTCTATTTGCAGAAACCATATTGGGCAAAGTCTTGATAGATTTGTGGCAGAATAAGTTACCTGTCATTAGGGGTTGTCTTTTTCCTTTTTAACACACAGCAAATTATTTTTATCATGAAAGGTACTGAAAACTTCAAATACTCAGAAAACCTGTGATACTTGTTGTCACTGATGTTAGGTAAGGATGGCATTGGGTGTCATGTAGGCTGCTAATCTTTCTGTGTTTAAGGAGGGTAAATTGTGTCACAAACTCTAGCCAAGAAGCTTGAAAATTCAAAATAAAAAAAATGCTTAGGGTTCAACTCCTCCAATAAATGTGCTGTCATTGCACATAGGGAAAAGAACTGAGTATGAGGATATGGGCCTGCTGGCTAGCACAAATGAGAAGGGCAAGGAAGCAAATACTGCAAAACCTGCGTGATGGATGGTTTAGCAATAGCAGCAGAATAAATAGATAGATAGATAGATAGATAGATAGATAGATAGATAGATAGATAGATAGATTTATATATCTATATCTTTATATGTGTGGAATCAGGCTCCCATAAAGTTTTAAAGTACAGTGAGTATAGCTTCCCTTCTACATCCAATATACAGAATGAGCTTTTTACAATAATACAAACAGACATCATGTTACCTTCGATAGACATTATCTTAGAACGAAGAAGAGCATATTTACTCAAATATCTTAAAAAGAATTGTAGAATTTTGTTTAGAACTACTATATAAGACTATATAGAACTACTATATAAGACTATAATGTATCTCTATGACCTATTTAAAGGCAACTTCCATGCAAGTATTCACTTAAGTGAGCACAATAAACCATCCTGCAAAATGTGATGACTGTGTCTGTGATGTGGTATGCAACTAATAAAAAAGGTATGAGAGTGGTACGTCAAAGGCCACTTACTGAATAACAGTATAATTGGTGTGAAAATTATTTTGTAAAGCTGTATTTGCTCTATTTCTAGACTAATCTAGTGTGAGAGAAGATTAGAATGTCAACAAAGGAACAGGAGTTAGTGGATTTTTTGCTCCAATTTTTTGGCAGTCATGTCTCTGTAGTGAGCATGCAGGTGAAATGTCCTTTACAATATACTGAAAAATAAAATCTGAGAAGAGTTCAAATAATCAGTGAACAAATTTAGGGCTGATTTGAAGTTCTTTTATATAAAACATCATGAATGTCTTATATTTTATTTTGTAGAATACATGCTGGAGTAGAGTTGTAGCAAAATTGGTATAAGTCATTCTAATTCATGCAGACAGCAATTGTCGCTATTCAGGAAGAAAACAGCAGATATCTATGATGCCTTGTGTCACTTCAGTCTTTCCTGGAGCCTCTGACTGAGCTGTGGTGATGGCAGATGTTTTAGTGCCCTGACAGAGTCTCCCTGGACATTTACATCTATCCTGTTTTCTGACCCAGGGACCCCTCTCTAGCTGGAGGAGGGTGACACCTTCCTGAGTGCAAGGGAGTTAGTGTTCTCACAACCTCCAACCAATAGAGAGGTCAGCCTGAGACCAGTACTCAAATAGTTTGCTCTCAGAACAGATGTATTAATCCATTTCTGCTAATATAATGAAATAGCTTTGACAAGCTAACTTTGTAACGAAAACAGGTTTACCTAGATGACAGTTCTAAAGTCCAAGGATGTGGTACTGGGTTTAGTTCAACTCTGGTAAGGGCTTTCCAGGCTATATGTTATGGTCTGTGTCTAGTTGTCCTCCCAAAGCCTCTTGCAATCATAGGGCTGAGAGTTCTAGAGTTTAGGACTAACTCATGATCCACTGGGATTATGTGTTTTAGTACTGCTGGGATTATGGATCTTAGTACTGCTGGGATTATGGGTGTGGCCTGAGGTAGAAAGCCTGAATGTAATATAAGACAGACAGAGAAACAGACTAATTCTATTGCTCTCTGTTACCCTGGTTAGTCGGTTGCCTCTGTCACCATTTATTGCTGTCCTGCCGCCATGAACTGGATGCTCTCTGCCCTGTTCCATGCAGCTTTGAAGCCAGCTAATTATGGACTGAAACCTCCAATAATTGTGAGCTGAATAAACATTTCCTTCCTTCATTCTAGGTATCAGATATTTGTTCCAGCAATGAGAGAAGAGTAACTAAGACACTATATCATGTGGTGGCAGGAGCACCTGTGAAGAAGAAAATACTTTGCAAAGTAGGAAGCCAGAGAGAACAAGGTTCCTCAGTCTCTTCTGAGGATGCAGCCTCAACTAATCTAAGGAGTTTCTATCAGGCTACCCCTTATAAAATTTCCATCTCATAATCACCACTGAGGACCAAGATTTAAATACATGAAGTTTTAGAGTGCATAAACATATCCAAATGATAGCATCCAATAATCTCAAAAGGAATTGGATCCACTTCCTGAAATAGCTGCTAGAAATACATCTGGGTTCCCGCTGGATGATGCTAACATTATCCATTAGAGTTGGCTTCCTCACCATTTTCTACTGTTCTCCCTCTTGTACTCTTGTTTATAGTTATCTCTCAAAAACTTTACGTGACTCAGGCTCTACTTTCCAGGCAACCCATGGCAAAATAATAAGTAAGAGTTGAGTATATTTCCTTAAAATACATTGCATGAATTTGTCAGGTTTACATGCATTATACTTGACCCTGACTGACCTGGGCCTGTGCCTAGGAAGGAAGTGGCCACCTGTGTGTACTCCCTCAAGCCAGCCATCAGAAACTGGCTCCCGCCTGCCCACTCTGACCGGCCTGGAGCCTGTGCCCAGGTAGGAACTGTCTGCCAGCAAGCACAGCCACGCATCCGGCACCAGAACCCGGCCCCACCCGCTCATGCTGACTACCCTCGTCTGAGCCCAGCTGCAACAGGAAGAAGTTGAGCACAGAAGCCAGACCCAGACAGGTACATCTGGAAGAGATCAAGACTGGTGGATCCAGACCTAAATTTCTATAGGTGATAACAGCATAACTTCACTAAAAGGCAGAGTTCATGCAAAATGGCGAAGAAAAGGAGCAAGATGCAATCTTAAGTCCCGAGTCCACCCACAACAAATACAGGATACAGTACCATTCAAGCAAATGGGAATCAGGCAGCCTAAATCTCTGAATTGGTAGCATCTGAAGTAGATAGACAAGTGCAGAAATGTGTAGAGGACCTTAGATCAAAGATAAGTCTGAAATAGGAAATGCATGAATTAATAGAATCTGCAGTGGCAAAAGAACTGCAGAAATGTATAGAGGAAGTCAGGCAGGAAATAACCTCTGAAGTAAAAAAAAATTAGACATCACCAAATTAGTAACATCTAAAGTAGAGGAACAATTACAAAAAGTTACAGAGGAAATCAGAACAGAAATAATCCCTGAAATAGAGAAAGAAAGGATAACTATAATGAAAACTTAAACGCTACTAAAGAAGACTATTATGTTTTATGTCTAGTTGTCCCCCAAAAGTCTCATGCAATCATGAGCGAGGACTTCTATAGATTGAGACTTGGCTCATGAGTCACTGGGATTATGTATTTTAGTACTGATCTCAAGTTTAAGACTTGATCCACGAGGCCTGGGATTATGTATTTTAAGTACTTCTGGGATTATGGGTGTAGACTAAGGTGGGTAGGCTAAGGTGGAGGCCTGAATGTAATATAAAGAGAGACAGAAAGATAGACTTGAGCTGTTGCTCTCTGCTCCCCTGTTTGGTTGGTTGCCTCTGTCATAATTGTTGCTGTTCTGCTGCCATAAACTGGATGCTCTCTGCCCTGTACCACTCAGCCTTGGGCCAGTCGAATAAGCACTGAAACCTCCAGTAGCTGAGAGCTAATAAGCCTTTCCTCCTTCATTTTGAGTGTTGGGTATTTGTCCCAGCAATGAGTAAAAAGTAACTAAGACAAAGACATTGATAAAAAATTAGAGGCGAATAGAAAAATAATGGATTCCCTGATTGAGCAATATAGGAAAGAAACAGATCGCATGAAACAGTTTCAAAGAGATGTACAAGAAAATAAAATCGCAGTCACAAGCTGGCAAAACCATATAAATGAGAGTGAGGATAGAGTTTCAGATCTTGAAGACATAGTCACAGCTAGTGAAAAGGTATGAAAGGATCTCTTAAAAACAAATAGCACACAGGAAAAAAATAATTCAACATCTGCAAGATGTTGCAAAAAATGAACAACATGAGATTAATAGGAATCAGCAAGAAAGAAGGAATCAATAAAAAGGATATAAAAAGAATATAAGCAGAAATTACAACAGAAAAGTTCCCAAATATGAGAAAACAATCTGACATTCAGGTAACTGAAGCATGTAGAGCTCCAAATAACATCAACCCAACTAAAACACGCCCAGACATAAAATAAGACATCAAGATCCCAGACATCTACCAGAAGAATAATATACTAAAAGCTACTAGAGAAAAGAAACAAATCACATTTAAAGGAAAACCCAGGAGAGTAAGGGCAGATTTCTCTTCACAGACCATGAAGTTAAGAAGAACATGGAGCAGAGTATTTCAAGTTCTCCATGAAAAAAATTTCAGCCCAGATTGCTATGCCATGAAAACTCATTCTCAAGTATGAGGGAGAAGTGAAATAATTCCATGACAAGGAGCAACTAGAGAATTTCATGATGTCAGAGCCAACCCTACGCAGACTACTAAAAGATATTTTCTACAGGGACCCAAATGACCTGAACTCCACAAATGAGAACACAAAGAACCCTCGAAATAGGTCAACCAATTTAAACACAGGAGAAAAAGTGGTAAAAAAGAGTGAGAAAAAGACATGTCAATCATAAGTCAATACCCTTAAATTATAACCATCAATGTAAATGGACTCAATTCTCCAATTAAAAGAAATAACTGGTGGAGTGGATAACGAAAAATATCCAACAATATGCTCTATACAAGATATTCACTTAGCTCATAAACAAACTCATGGGCTACAAGGGAAAGGATGAAAAAAAAATTCTACATGCCCCAGAACCTCAAAAAAGGAGGGGTAGCGGTCCTGTTTGCAGAGAGTTTAAACGTCAAACCAACATTGATCAAATGAGATAAAAAGGCCACTATATATTGGTTAGGGGACAAATTCAAGACAAAGACATAACACTCATGAATATATGTGTGCCCAACATGATAGCACCAAGTTATATAGGACAAATCTAATGGAGATGAAAAATTTGATATCCAATACCACTATCTGAACAGGAGACCTTAACACGCCTTCATCCCAAAAAGATAGGTCAAGCAGACAAACAAAGTCAACACATAAAAGTCAATAGCATTCCTCTACACAGACAACGAACACACTGAGAAATTAAGAAACAGTGCTTTTTATGATAGCACCAAAGAAAATGAAATACTTGGGAATGAACATAACAAAAGAAGCAAAAGATATTTTCAATGAAAAATACGGTGCTCTGACAAAAGAGATCCTAGAGGATTTCAGAAAATGGAAAGATATTCCCTGCTCCTGGATAGGAACAACTAACATTGTGAAGATGGCCGTACTTCCCACATTGTTATACAGATTTAATGCAATGCCTATCAAAGTATCATCAACATACCTCACAGATCTGGAGAAATCTTTCCTAAAATTTATGTGAAACCAAAAAAAGACCTAGAATTGCAAAGACAATCCTGGGCAACAAAGACAAGGCAGGAGGCATTACAATTCCTGACCTAAAGTTATACTACAAAGCTACGGTGTTAAAATCAGCATGATATTGGATATATATATCTGAGAATCAGTGGAATAAACTAGAAGATGCAGAAGCAAGTACATACTCAGCCAACTTATCTTCAACAAAGGGCTCAAACATGTTTACTGGAAGAAAGATAGCCTCTTTAACAAATGGTGCTGGAAAAACTGGCTCTGCACGTGCTGAAAACTAAAGCTTGACCCAGGTCTGTCATCATGCACTAAGCTAAAGTCAAAATGGATCAAAGAACCAAATATTAAAAGAGAAACATTACATTTCCTGAGGAAAAAGTGGGAGAAAATATTGAAGACATTGGTGTAGGCAAAGAATTCATGAACCAAAATCAAAATTCATGTTCAACAGTTCACATAATCAACAACTGGGACCTCCTCCAGCTAAGAAGCTTTTTCACCTCAAAAGAAATTACCAACAGAGTGAAAAGACAACCTACAAATTTCGAAAAGATTTTAAGTAATAAGTGCTCAGACAAAGGTCTTCTATTTAGCATCTATAAAGAACTAAAAATCATTAGGGTCTCAAAATTCAAAGACCCAATCTAGAAATGGGAATCTGAGATGAACACAGACTTCTCAGAGAAAGAAATTCAATGAGCCTACAAATCCATGAAAAAATGCTCCACTTCACCAGCCACTCATGAAACGCAAATTAAAACCACACATAGATACCATCTCACCCAAGAAATAATGGCTATCATAAAGAAATGAAGCAACAACAAATGTTGGACAGTCTGTGGGGAAAGGGAACGCTTCTCTACTGCTGGTGGGAATGCAGACTGGTATAATCATTATGGAAAGCAGTGTGTAGACTCCTTTAAAAACTAGAACTGGAAATCCCATTAAATCCAGCTATCACTGTACTAAGAATTTTTCCAGAAGAACTGAAAACTTCATACCATAGTGATATCTGTGCACCTATTTTTATAGCAGCACAATTTGTAAAAGGCAAATCTTGAAAACAACCAAAATGTCTATCATCTGAAGAATGGTTGAAAACTATGCAATACTTTTATACAATGGAATATTCCTCAGATGTAAAGAATGATAAACTAGAAGACTTGATATATAAATCGATGAACCTTGAACATATGCTCATCAGTGAAATAAACCAGACCTACATGTGTAAATATCATATAGCCTGTCTAGCATAAGATCTTAAAAGATGAAATAAAAAATGGAGAAGCATAACACAGCTAAATGGAAATCAAGGACTTAGGGGTTAAAGAATGAAGTGACTGAAAGCAGAAAAGATAGGAAGCATGGCAGGAACAAAGCCAGGCACTTATATATACAGGATAAGTTCAATAATAGTCCTAGGAACTTCCAAAATGTTTTTGACACTGAAGATAGAAAGGAGCAACAGTAAAAATATGCTTGCAATGCCAGTCATTCTGGTCTTTTAGATGTGTGCTGCTTCTAATGTAATTTCAATTATTGCTATACTCTCTCAAATAAATGGTTGGTCTACAAGAAAACAAAAAAGGTTATTAAATGAGAGTAAGAGGATAGGAAAATGCCATAGGATCAACTGGCTACAATTTTACATATACTTAGATTTCTAAATGTGTAAAAATATGTATCCGTTTTCATGACATTCTACAGAGACTTATTAGAAAATCAATGATTGATAGAAAATACCAATTCCAAGTAATTGTAAGATGTTTGATACTCAGAAAGACAGTGATGTTATGCTCAAGTACCTATGTTACAGAGTAATAACATCACTAAGCTTTTCTTCTGAATGGTTAAGAATATAAGTTTACAGACCAAAAATTAGAGTAAGAAAGGGCTATGAGGATAGCCAATATTTTCACCCTAGCCCTTCAAGGTCAGTGAGGACTCAGGACATAAGAGAACATCCTATAACTCAGTAGTTTCCAGAATTTTATTTCAAGGAGATTATGGGGCACAGAGGAAAGGGACTGAAGTTCCCCAAAGGAGAGTCACCTAGAGAGAAAACATTCCTCTCGGGCTTTCACAGAGAGCAAACTGGTTAAGCAATGACCATGACTGATCCAAATGGCTGACACTGACAATAGTTCTTCTACAAAGTACATGGTTCCAAAGTAAATCCTGAGGGGATTTGACTGACCTTGACAGATACAAAAGTTACATGTCTTGCTTTACAGGTTGTGCTTAAACTTGCCCTCAACCACCCAGCAGAAAAGTTTAACCCCAAGGCATAAAATGGAAAGCTAGATTAGAATGGTATGCTATGAAAGGCTTAAGTCAACAGCTACCAACATTGCCAGTTTTATAAATAACCCACTGGGATAATCAAACATTGGATCATGTATACAATTACTTTCTCTTAGTTCATTGAGTAGAAATTTTATTGTACCAATAATGATTTGAGAAATTATAACATCTGCACCTGCGCTCTGTATAACTAGTAGGACAACAATATGCATTGTATCAAATATTGAAACGTACTACTAATGTATTTTGAAACTGTCACAGTTATATATTGTTATTTCTTATTAAAAGTAATAAAATAAATAATAAATAAATGCATTGTACTTAGTGTGAGAGCAATTTGGTGTGTTGTCTCTAATTATTGAATCTTACTATTGCCTTACATAGGCTATAGTTTATGTAGCTGTACTACAAGAGAAAGATGCATAGTTTTTTTACCTACAAAAGACTGACACAGGTTCAGTTCATGAAAGATAGAGTTTATTCTAGTCATACCTATTGCATATTATTTGACTTATTCTCCTACTGAGAACATATACTATATCCAGGAGTTGACTGTAAGAAGCATTGGGTGGTACCTACATTTCTTTGTGTGTGTGTGTGTGCGTGTGTGTGGGACTGGGGTTCAAATTCAAGACTTTGAACTTGCCAGGCAGGCACTTGTGCCATGGAGCTATCTCTCTAGCCCCATTTGTTGTTTTAATCTCTTATTGACTCAAAAATAATACAGGATGAACATGACAAAATTCAATTAAAATAATATTCCATTTTTTTACTATCTAAACTAGGAGTCTTCAAAATTCATTTTGTTCTAGTTTTTCATGAAACATGGAATTGGTTATTTGAAGTGTAGTCAATCCACTGTGGTGTAGAATGGTAGAAGTTGTTTCTTTTATATAAATCTTTGTTACTCATTACCTAGCCTTCTTGTACTTCTCCTTTCTATAACTTTCTAGCCTTTAGAAAGCACCATTCTTTCTTCTCCTTTGAAATCAAACTGCTGAGTTTTCACATTACATTGTGATCATACAGTGTTTGGTTTTCTGTTTATATTTTCTTTCACTTAATATAATAGTTTTTAATTTCATCTCTTCTCCCACATACTGCAGGACTCCATTGTTTAGTTGAATACTGTTCCGTTGTATAAATGTATTATATTTTTATCTGTTTGTCTGCTCATAGACACATCAGTGTATTATATATCTTACTTATTGTGAATAGTGTTCCAATAAACATGAGAATGCAGCTATTTCTTTGACACAATAAATTAATCTGCTTTGGCTATGTACCTAGGGTAGGGTAGGTAGATCATATAAGAAATCTCTATTTTATTTCCATAATAGTCTCCAAAATAAATGTAGTAGTTTACAATTTCACCAACAGTATGAAAGAATTTCCTTTACTCTATCTTTACCAGCATTTGTTCTGTTTTAATAATGAGCATAACTACTAAATTACATGCTTTACATTTTCCTGCGGATAAGTGATGATGAATATTTTTCTCATATCCTCATTGGCAATTTGTAGAACTTCACGTAAGAAATGTCTACTTCGGTCATTTGGCTATTTTTCAACTAGGATATTTAATTTTTTATTGGGTTCTTTAAATTCTTTATTCTGGATATTAATTCATTGACAGATGGATAAAGTATAACAATTTTTTGTCCACTCTGTAATGTTCTATTGTTTTTATTTTAAATGTTAAATCTTTTTTGTTTAATACAATCTTATGATTCTATTTTTTTCTTTTTCTGTTTGTGCTTTTGGGATCTAATTAAAAATAATTGCTTATACTGATGATGACTTGAAGTGTTTCCCTTGTCTTTTTTCTAGTAATTTTATGGTCTCAGTTATTACAGTTAGGTTGCTAATCCATTTTGAGTTGATTTTTTTTATATGAGGAGTGATGGAGGTGTAATTTCATTCTTCTGCAGATGGATGTCCAATTTTCCTAGCATCAGCTTATTGTAGAGGCTGCCATTTCTCCTTTGCATGTTTTTAGCACCTTTCTTAAAACTTAATTGGCTATAGATGTATGGATTCATTTCTGGGCTTTCTAATCTATTCCATTGGTCTATATGTTGATTTTTATCATTATACTGAGCTGTACGCATATAATTATAATGACAATTATAGCATTGTAGTATATCCTATGACCAAGTATTTTTATGTCTCCAACTGTTCTTTATATCCAAGATTTCTTTTGAGTCTTTGGGTCTTCTGAGGCTCCATATGAATTACAAAATTATTTTATTTTAATATAAAATGCTGTTGGCATTTTGAAAGGAATCACATTGACTCTGTAAAATCCTTTATGTTTTATGAACTTTTTAAATAATACTAATTGCTCTAGTCCACAAACATCAAAATTTATCCTTTTTTACTGTATTTTTCAATCTCTTTCATGAATGTCTTTAATTTCATTAAAAAATTCATTCACTTCCTTGAGTAAACTTATGTACAGGTTTTTATTTTGATTTTGTTTTGGTACTATTTTAATGCAATTGTTTTTTTAATCTTTTAGCATATTTTGTTATCATTGTTTTAAAATTCATTGATTTCCATAGGTTTATTTTGCATACTACAAATTTACAAATTTGTTTATCAATTAATGGGTGGTCATTGGTTTTTTTCTGTAAACAGAATTGTATCATTTACAAACAGATAATTTGGCTTTGTTGCTTTCCACTAGAATGTCTTTTATTTCTCTAATTAATTGCTTCAGAAAAAAATCCAGTAATATAATGAAGAGTGGTGAAAGTGTTGTGTTGTTGCAAATATTACAAAAAAAAGAACAATTGTAGCCTTTCCCAGTTCAGGGTGGTGTTGATTATGAGTTTGTCAAAATGATATTTGGTACTGTCTTACCCCCCGCAACCCTGGGACGGTGGTTCAAACCTCCGACCTTGCACTTGCCACACAGGCACTTGTGCCGCAGAATTATCTCCCCAACCCCTTTGGTACTGTCTTAAGAGTTGTTACTTCTGTACCTCATATTTTAGGGTTGTTTTGTGTATGGATATTGAATGCCATCAAGAGCTGTTTTCTGTAACTATTAACATGCTTGTGTTCTCTTTGTCATTCATTCTGTTGTTACATTTATTGATTTGCATGTGTTGAAAGATCTTTGTATCCTTTAAGTAAATTTTATTTGATCATGATATGTGATCTTTTGATATCCAGCTGATTCAGTTTACTCGCTTATTTTTGAGAATTTTTACATCTATTCATCAGGAATATTGATTTATACTTTTGTTATTGCTGTATCTTTGTCAGATTTTAGAATAAAAGAAAAGCAGACTCAGAATGAGTTTGGAGGAGTTACCTCTCTTTCATTTTTTAGGAAATATTTAAGGAGACCTAGCATTTGTTCTTTAAATACTTTGGAGAATTTAGCTGAGACCTAATATATGGTCCTGAGGAATGTTAAGTGTTCTATGAGAATACGAAATCATTGGAACTAGGTTGCAGATTAGTGGGAGTATTTCTTTGCTAATCTATTTTGAGGGGTTATTCTGGGTGCGATGTCCATTGATCAAAGTGTTCTCTTGCAGTCACTGTTGCTGTATTGAAGCATATCTCTCCTAAATCTGGTTATTTCCTTAGTAGTATTGGGTGTTTGACACTGAGTTCATACACATATTTATAATTCTTATTCATTTGGTGGGGGCACTGGGGTTCAAACTCACAACCTTGCACTTACAGGCAGGCACCTGTGCCACGGAGCTATCTCCCCAGCCCCTACTATTCTTGTTCTTGTTGACTTGATCGTTTAATAATTATATGGTAACTGTCTTCCTCTAATGTTACAGTTTTAACTTTATCTGATATAAAGATAGGCTACTCTTATCCATTGTTATAGAATCTCCCCTCAAAGTCAGTCTATGTTGGTCTTTACCAATGAAGTGGGTCTTCTAAGTGTAGCATAACACTGATTGTCATTTTCTTAAATCCATTTGGTCAGTATAAATCTCTCACTAGGGATGTCATTCTATTAACATTCAAAGTTATTATTGACTTATAGAGACTTATTCCCATCACTTCACAATTTTTCCCCCCTGGTGTTTTTTTATAATCACTATTCCTGTGTTCTTTGTTGTAGTTGTTATTGTTTATTTTTGTGGTTGTAGTTTTATCCATTGGCACGGTTGATTGTTTTCTCTTTGTCTTTTATGTATTTGCAATTCTATTGGTTCTCCTACTGTTGTGTATTTTCACGATGGCAGTTTTCTTCTGCTAGCTTTTAGGTTTAGGGCTTCCTGCAGGAATTTTGTGTGTATGGTGTAAGGGTGATGAATTCTCTATTTCTCCTTACCTTAAGAATTGTTTCTCCTTTCATGTCTAAAAGATAGCCTTATTGTTTTGGAAGGATAGGATTTTTTTCTGCTGGAGTACCTGAAATCAGCCTAAAAATTTTTCTTTTAAATGTGATTTGACATGTTTTTCTCGCTGATTTTAGAATTCTATTTTTCTTGGAGTTTAACAGTTTGACAGTAATATGCCAAAAAGTAGAATTATTTTAGTCAAATCTATTTGGTGTTTTTTGAGCCTTGGAGATGGGTGCTCAGTTTATTTCCAAGATCTGGGAAGTTTTAAGTTCTCTTTTCACTGAATAGATTTTCTTCTTTGTTCTCCTCTTACCATTTTTAGAAAACTCAGAATAAAAAGTTTCCATTTTATTGTATTATTTTTTTATGTATTAGCATAGGGCTTCACTACACAGCTCAGACTCAGTGATCATCCTGTTTTCAGCCTGCCCAGTGCTTGGATTACAGGTGTGCACCACCACATCTGGACTTTGTGAGTAGCTCAGCGTGCCTGAGGGGGAGAGGCCAGCATGGTGAGTGGTCCTGGGGATCGATCCTTGGTCACCATCCTTGCCTAAGCAGGTGCTTAGTCTGCTGAGCTATCTTACTAGCACAAATAATGGATTTTTGTAACAGTTGCTATTTTTGGCATACTAATTTTGTTGTGTAGATATATATATATAGACAACAAGTTTTAGAGTTATACTTAAATACCTTTTAAAGGTATGTCCATTAATGTATTTGGCACAAGGAGGAAACTTGCCTTTAAGACTCTAATAAAATATTAATATGTAATTTTTACTCTCACCTGAGGTTTGATTTTAAGAAATGAGTACACAAAATTACTACTATTCTGTATAGTTACACTTACTGAACTTCTTCAATCTTTCAGCACTCTTCTGTATTTTATGGATTTGTGTCTCTGCTGTTATACCTAGTGATAAGATACAAACTTAAATGAATTATAACACCAGTAAAATATTGCTATCCTTTTTCTAAATAAATATCAAATGACCAGCACCAATAATACCAATACAGAGACATAATTTATTCACTCTAGCCTTTATTAGAGTGAAATTCAATGTTTTCATATAACTGCTTAGAGATAAGCAATTAAAGTTTATTTATTTATGAATTACTGTGATAAAATATTTTCCATGAATAGCTGTTATTACAGCAGAATTGTGCTTAGATATAGATATATAAAAGGATCTAAGTATTTTCAGCTGAGATAAAATGAGCCAAATATGTTTGTGCATTCCCGTAATCCCAGTGCAATAGAAACTGAAAACTGGATCACTATGAGTCCAAGCTGCATAGTAAGACCTTGTACCGAATATATTTTTTAAAAATAGGGCATATCTAGCTTAAGTAAGTTGCAATGTTTTGTAAGAAAGCATCACATATGCTATGAAAAATGTGTGCTACTGAAGGGGACCATTCCTGGAGGGGGCTTCATGAGGGGGACCAGATATGATTTCTCATCATTTGTTCCACGTTCAGGTTTTCTTTGTGGATTATAAATCACTGAGGACAGATAGAGTCATCTGTACACTGTTCGAGGAAGACATTTCCTCTCTTCTGTTTCCTATTTACAATTCCACTGGGTTCATAAAATGGTCAGAAGCTACAGAGCCACGAACAAACTACAGAGCTTTAACAGAGCCATTCATCTGCTCCTTTTGAAGGTTAATGCTCTCTCTCAAGGGAGGGTTCTCAGATAATAAGGGGAAAATGAATGCCAGTTGAGCACCTGTAATCAAATTACTCTTAATTCCCTCAACTCTTGTCAGGTATTGAACTTCTCATACGATTTCATAGGTGGGCATTTTACAGACCCCTGTGGTGTAATATAGTTAGTTTCCTTTCTCACTTCCCTTTCTCGTTCCTGTTCTCTAGCCACCATCCATCATGACTGGGTAAATCCTGTCAGAGGGAACGTCCCAGCTGTCAGAGCAGATACCGCGCCAGCCTGGTCCACGCTTGCACCTGTCACTTCGTGATGTTTGGCTCCTAAGAAAGAGAGCCAAATCCATGCTTAGGGATGGCTGTGGACCGCATTCCCCACGTGTCACCAGACCCAGGCTGGTCTCTGCCTGGTGTCACTGCTCCTGCAGAATCAGTGTGCCCCATCTCCATTCTCCAAAGGACTGAGCTGTGCAAGAAGCTTACTTCTTCCATCTAGAGCCAGCCATAATTTAGTCTGGACTCACAGGCACTACCTGTGAGCACACATGGAATAAAACAAGAGCTCTAGAAGGTGCTGCGCTTCTGAGTCTCTCAGCTGCTCTATAACTCATCTTGCCATAAAAGCTGCAGTGGGAATTTGTAGAAGGGAGTGAAGTGCTCCCTTTCATTTATACTGTATCACCTGGGATCCGAGATAAGTTCAAGATGAAGCCACAGACATGGCTGGAATTTCATTGATTTTATTAGGTTGGCTGAAACTTATATATGAGTTATGATTTTTTTAAAACCTCAACATTCATTGAACATATTTTAGACATATCGCAAGGAAAATAATGGCATACAATTACTGAGGCACTTGTGACACTGAAAGTGTTGCCTTTTATATTTTATCTGAAGTCACTTTTACCATAAAGTATATATTCCTTAGTATGTATGAACATACAAAACTAGGAAGTACAACATTGTATTGAAAATAGTTATTAAATTCTGTAATAAAGCTATGTAAAATAAGAATATTTACTTGTCAGTTATGGCTGAATGAATGTTCATCTTGAAAATATGTACCGTGTTGGTGTTATACAGAGAAGAGAAAGCATTCCCTGTCACTGTCTTTAATTTAACTGCAATGACATGCTTCCTATTTTGTCTGCTCTGAGCAGCAGAATCAATCACGCTCTCTTTCTCTCTCTAGCTCTATTTGTTATTACTGAGGGCTAGACCCTGTGCTAGGCTGAAGTAAAAAACGAGTGAATGAAACAGATGCTACCACTTTGCTTCTTGTGACTGTGTTCTTACATTTTCTACGTACTGACCAACAGTGATAACAGGGTATATTCTCTGTGACAAGAGCAACATATATTTTGCTATGCTTTCTTTCATGCAAACTTTCAAATATTAACATGTGATTATTCATTCCCCCGTGCATGCAGTGCAGTCCTTGTTTAGCAAACCTTGTAAGGCAATAGCATCTTTGCTTTTCATTCTTCTGTATGACCTACACGATTTTTTTTCCAGCACATTTCACTGGCTTGAACACTCTTTTCTTAATCTGTGTTTTAAACTTTGCATATGTTTAAAGCACTAAGGCTTTATCACTTATTATAAAGAAAGATATAAATACATTAAAAACATTAAAAAATGCTTCTTATTCTCTTATAGGTTCTAGGCCAGAATCATGGTCATAACCAATCAGTAGCTTCATCTGCCATGATAATGTATTCGTTGAGGTATGATCACAAGATATAATCCTGGCCAGTGAAAAATCTAGAAAGGTCTCACATTTGTAAAACACACAGAAGAGACAGCTATTTCTTTCTTTACTTTTTTTTTTTTCAGCACCGGGGATTGAACTCAGGCCCTTGTGCTTGCCAGGCAAGGGCTTATTCTACTGACCTATCTGCCTAGTACCTCTTTCTCTACTTCTTGATGTTGTGAGCTGCACATGATTCCTAGAACTGAGATAGCCATCTGAGCACTTTGAGAGAACAAGCGTAAAAGAAATAAAAATTCTGAGGACATAAAACTGAAGCATAGAAAAAATGTGTAATTTTGAGGATGTATTTGGTTTCCTCAGCTCTGTCCTGGAATTATACACAGTGTATCTGTTTTGTGACATGATATAACATACATCATGTATATGCTTGCTTTAATCGCTATATTTTGCTGTATGTAGATGATGTATATACTATCATAGATCACTTCTATTATCATACCTGTGTTGCTCATTTTTGTTCTAACTATATGTATATAATTTTATATATTCTTTGAATTACGTTCTCTTAAGGAGTCATGGCATTGATATTAGACATACGGGTATATTTTTGTAGGCTCTGTGGTGGATGGGCTGCATCTCTTGAATTGTGTAGACCATCACATATCATTGAGAAGAGCTGCAAACATGACTTCCATATTCATCTCACAAACATTTATCATGATTCCCTCTAAATTGAATATGTATCAGCTGAGAACTTGGGGTGGCCTTCCTAGAAAGGAAGCTAAATTAGATAAAGTGATGCCATAACTGGAGAGTCAGAGTCCTGGGGGTAGACTAAAGCTGATAAATTTGGTTTTCCTTGAAGCTCCTTCTACTCCCTAGATCTTTTCAGGAAGTTACTACAATAGGAAGAATAAAGGCTCATTGCTTGGGAAGCACAAGGTCGTGAGTTTGATTTCTGGTACCAAGGCCCCCCACTCCCCCTCCAATAAAACCCACCCACCAGAACACCCAGGCTCACCACACCTTAATTCCCAGGTCGATGAACATGTCACATTGCTTAGCAAATGAGACACTGCAAATGTATTTACAATTTTCGCAATTATGGACCCTAAAAGAGAGATATTATCCTGCAGTTTTGTATGGATCTAAGCTAACTACATGGACCCTTAAAAGCAGTGAAACGTCTCTGACTAGAGTAAGAAAATTGATATGGAAGAAAGGACAAGTTACATATGCTCTCAATACATGAGAGAGATATAAGATGCCGTTGCTGAAGGGTAGCTGCCCACATGCAAGACCTGGAGAGGATAGAGGTCAATGGTGGTTGGTCGCCAACAGCCAGTGAAACACAAGAACCTTAGATCTACACAGCAAAGAATGTTCTGTCAAGAACATCCCAACTCAGCTGGGAAGGGATTCTCATCCAGACCCTCTGCCCAACCCCTCAAGTTTCAATGGCTGAGACCTGGACTTTTTGGCCTTGTGAAACCTGCAGCAGAGAAAACAGCCAGGACAATTTAGCCTTCTGGTTTATAGGAAGGCAAGATAACAAATACACATAGCTTTGAACTTCTGAGATTTTGATAATCTAGCATATCACTTCTAGGAAACTAATATAGTTTCTAAGAAGGCTTTTTTGACTGTTCAGAACAAAAACATGCCTTCCTAAATAAGCCTTTTTTAGGCCTAATTGGAAGAAAATATTGAATTTTTATTCTGAAATGCATTTGGGTTTTTAGAATATTGTAGTTTTTATTTGTCTGCTGATAGAACAGCAGGTACTTGAGGACAAGTGCAGCACTCCAGGCTAAACATAAATGAACTGCATAGGTGGTAGAAATAGGAAAAACGCATTGGAGCACTCATTTGACCATAGAGCCCGCTGCATTCAGTGCGTGCACGGGTCATCAGGGATGTAGTCAGAAGTTCTTCCGGCCCACACATGAGCCTTAGCACACGAGAAGGACGTGCTCATCCGCAGGGAGAGAAGACCTCTCAACCCAATTAGGTGACTTTAAGGAAAGATTTTAAATACTGAGCTCGGGGATATAAATGAAAAACTGGAAGACTGGATCTGCCACCTTAAAGCTGGAGAAAGTAAAGAATATATTTGGGGAAAAAAATAGAAGCTCTGCTGTACTAGCTTAAAAAGGGGTCAGACCACATGTGGCTGGTGAGGGAAGCTCACCTGAGCCTTCAAGCTAGGGTTATGATTGGGTCACGCAGACATGTAAAACCTGTGGGACTGACCTCAGCGACTCTGATTTCAGTCCTGCAGAGTAAAACTAGGTGTTCACCATAAATCACAGAACTAATCTGATCACACAAGTACTCCTGCTCAAGGATTCAGGTACACAAAACACCATTGCAAGACAAAATCCTCCAAAGGCTCAGAGATCATCTCTCAAGATTGTCTTGGGACAGGACTGTCTTGGGAATGTGGAGATTTTGAGAAATCTAAGCCTGCTGAGTTAACTCTTCACTGCATGAGGTGCTTTGTGCCATAGCCCTGGGCCTAAGAGAGAAAAGCAATGAAAAGCTTTTCCAAAGCAAGTTCACATTCTGTAACTGCACCAGGACTCATCACAGCAGGAAATCTTTCTAACAGAGCCATGCATTGATGAAGGAAGTGTCTTCTGGGCAGAGAATCAGAAGCAGAGAGAGAGGAGCCAACTGGAGCCACAGGGATGTAAATATAAATCTGGAAGACTGGTTCTGTAACCTCAAAGCTGAGGAAAATTGAAGCTATGTCAATTTAGCTTAAAAAGTAGCAAAACAAATGTGTGAGCTAAAGTCTAGTTTAGCTGTTTCCAGCAGCCAGCAGCTCCGTTTATGAAATATCTTGGATGCCTATGAAAGCCCGCAAAACCACTTCAAGTTTATGGGAACTACACTCCCACAGTAATTCCCATTCTTCTTCATGTCATGACTCACACAGCCTGGCATAGCATGTGCACAGCACACAGAGCCAAAGGACCATCCACAGCCAGAGGAGGCCAGCACAAGGCTCCAGGTGACACCAGCCCAGGCTGGTCACCGGCATCCGGAGAGAATGCTAAAGTTGTGAACCTGCCAAATATCAGCAGCTTCTGAAGCCATCACATGTCCTGAAGAGTTGCCCCGTGTCGCTTCCAGTAACTCCTGCTCCATGAGAAAAGATGCATTTTTTTCTCTCAGAACTACCCCCCTCTCCTTCTTTTTCAACATAAATTGTCCTGCCTTGTATACCGAAAAGAGTAAAAAAAAAAAAAAAAAAACAACGTTCTCCATCCATTGAAACACAGAATAGTTCTGTCAGTTGTCAGTATGGTGATTAAAGTAGCACCATGTCTCACTGTGGGAATATCTACTGTCTTGAAAAAAATGACCCACAGTGCTTAAAGGCTGGGGGAGGAGGAAGAGGCAGAGTCAGATAGAGAAAGAGGGTCAGAGAGACAGAGACAGAGACTGGGATTGGCTAGATCGACTGCAGATGATAAAGGATCATGAAGGACCATTTGTTCATGATTAACTAGCTTATTACCAGAGCTATAGCAATGAAAAAAACCTGTTTCTACTATCTTAAGGGAATTCATAGCCTATTGGGCATGGTAGGAATAAGTAGATGATAGCTAATTGAAACAGATTTCTCTAGGTTGGCAGGCACTTCTTTCACAGATATATGTGTGAAAAAATTACAACTTCTCTAATTTACTATAACTTTGTGTGTGTGCTGGGTCTCACTGTGCAGCTCAAACTCGTAGTGATTCTCCTGTTTTCAGCCTCCCTGGACTCAGTCACCAGCTCAGCACACACCTGAGGGCAGGGCCAACATGGCATGCAATTTAATATGACTCTTTATATTATACAACCATAACTTTAAAATTTCTTGAATTTACTATAACCTTTATGGTCATTTCAGCTAGTGATGCAAACCATAATTTTTGTAAATGCTGGGTGTTACGGTTTGGACACAAGTATCCCCACAAAGCCTCATGTAGTCATGGGGTGCCTTCTGGAATTCATAATTTATTATTGTGGAAATGGGTGCTGCCCCTCTCCTGGGGCAGGTGATCTACGTTTCAATTTAAGGTTGGAAGAGAAGTTAGCTGCCTGAGCAGCTGCGAGCTCTCTCCCAGCGCTCTTGCTTTCTACCTGCTGCCATGGTGGGTTGCCCTCTGCCATGTGCCAGTCTGCTTTGGAGCCAGCTGAATATGGACTGAAACCTCCAGTAACTGTGGGCTAAATAAAGCTTTCCTTCCCTCATTTTAAGTGTTGGGTTTTTGTCTCAACAATGAGAGAAGAGTAACCAAGACACTGGGTAAGCTTAAATTTGTTCAAACTTATGTAAAGATGCATTTAAACTTGATCAATCCTGAATTTTTAAAAGCTTCTGTGAGACATTTCCAGTGACATTATAACTTTTCCCTTCTCCTTTCTTCAGTGTACTGAGGACTCCAAGTCTAGAAAAAACAGTGTGGTGGGGGCTGTGTAGTTAGCATCCAGGGGACGGGCTGTCCCTGGTCCCCTTCTGGACTCTTTAGTATTAGCTGAGATATAAATCAGCTCTTTGGTCCTCATTTTCCTGTTGCCATTTCTGCTACTCAGATCTGAAGTTCACGTGCTGAGCATTTCCCTGTTTAATGCCTCAAAATAATACTCTATTGTAGGGAATGTAGTCCCCAAAACTTAATTTACCATTAGGATGGATTGTTTTTTGCATAAAATCCCCTCTAACTTTCTTCTCATTTGTAACCATCTTCAGAAGTACCGCCTATGGGCCTGCCAGATAGCTCAGCAGACTATAGCGCCCGCTTAGGCAGAGGTCAGCGGTCAGGGTTGGATATCCTGGGCCCCAGATATGCTGAAAGGGTGCATGAGACTGGGCGCTGTGGTATGCTCCTATAATCCCAGCGCCTGGGAAGCTGAAAACAAGAGAATCATTACAAGTTTGATCTATGTAGCGAGACCCTGTAGACCCTGTACTAAACACATTTAAAAAATAATGCTGCCCATGAGGACTGAGGAGCACATTCTCTACAGGTGTGCGGTGCATTGGTGACCTTTCCTGCATGCACAGCAGCCTGGGTCTGTAGACGGGGGCTCATCAGTCCCATCTGCAGTGAGAGGCAAAATAAAAATTCCAAGTAAAGACTGTGGAACACTGTTGAATTCCTGTTTTGTCTCCCCTGGTATTCTTCATTTTGAAAGTACTTGTTTTCATCCAGGCAGCCAGATGCTCACTGTACTGAAACTCAGCAAATAGCATCTAAGGCAGGAAAAATATAACTGCTATAAGTATAAATAAGATGCTTAGAAAATTAATAGCACAAGCACAGTGTGGGGCTTGTGCACTAATAGCAATGTACTAATAGTGAGTAAGTAAGTGTCCAGGGGAAGGGTTGGAAGTAAGTAAGGTAATATATATCTTATATTACTATTATATAAGATAGATAGATAGATAGATAGATAGATAGACAGATAACGATACCTATATGTCTATCTACCTACCTGTCTATCTGTCCCACGAAACCTAAAAGGACTTAAAATATTAATCTGAACAGAAGATTCTAAACTTAAGCTAAATTAGAAAATACATGTTGCTAGTTCTATCCTATCTGGAGGCTAAACAGATAAGATTTGTTTTCAGATGTGGTATTACTGCCCCCTCCCTTGGACCAAGGTTTAAGCATTTGTTTTGTCAATGCCAGATGATAAATCGGCTTTGTGGCCATATTCTGTCACAAATGTTCAGCTTTGCCTTTCAAACAAAAACAGCTCTAGATAATGCATAAATGGCTACCTTCTTACAAAACTGATAAAACTGGGGACAGATTTGGCCCAAGCAGCATCGTTTCCGGATCCCTAGCTTTGTGCCACTTAGCAAGCGGATTCAACGTGTTTAGGAGGACACGCCCACTGACAATACCTCCCACTGTCAAAGTCAGGCGACGCCTCTTTTGTGTCACCTTGTAGTGGTCACCTGCCATAACAAGGCCACGGGTGGCAGCCACATTCCTTTTCAAGAAATGACAAACTTCCTTCTCCTACTTGTACACATAACATGTTTTATGCCTCTCTTGGCAAGTTTCTGTTGTCAAGGTCAAATCAGAGATATATGGGCCTGTCTTCAGTGGAGAAGGAGCAGACACTGGTAATGACAGTAAGAACGCTCTCAGCAAAACAGACCAAATCTCAATGACACTGTCAGATGCTGTATTTGAATCTTCAGTTGATGTTTAAAAAGCGGTGATGTCTATAGATAATTTAAAATGTGTAGCAACTAAGAATTTTCTGAGCAGTATTTCATGCTAATTACATGACGCCTTTTGGCTGCTGCTTTTCATAGAGTCAAAATGAGAGCAATTATTGGTTCCTTAACCCTAAGGACTGAGCTGTAGCATCATCTGAATTTTGTTTCCCTAGGCTTTGTTTTCCCTAATTGCCATTATTCTTATTAACATCTAAAGGGACATGTAAAAACGTATTTCCATTATGTGCGTCCACTCTGAAGATATACCTGTTCACAGATGGAATTGCAAACAATTGGTTTCATTGTCCCAGTCAATTATCAGTAGAATTGAAGGCACCAAAAGACTGTATGGCTCCTAAATGCCAATATTTTATTAATTGGAGATAGAGACACCTTCCACTTGGGACATGAGAAGTTCTTATTTTCTCCATTGTGATCCAAATTAAAGCAACATTTAATTAAAGTTTCATCTAAAAAAAGCTCCTTTGTAGTTCTGGGAAGCATCTTTTTCTTTGAGCCAAATGTGTTTCAGAATGGCATGCTTTCATCTCAATTTTTTAATGTTTTGCAGAAGGAAGAAAGGGAATAGGTACACCATTAATGAGGCGTGATGTGGTTCAGCCAAGAGTGGGAAGTACTGGGTGTTCTACAGCTCTCATCTAGGCTGAGTATGCGGCCATGCAACACCTACCATCTTTCCTGGCTGACAGTCTCTTAGTATGTTGCCGCCCCAGTGACCTCTGATAGGGCACTACTCCTTTAATCAGGTTTCCCGTGGCATTCCCACCACTTTAACTAGTGTTTTTTCACATAAACCATTTTGATGCCAGTTTTTCTATCTCCCTCCCTTGAGTTTCCACTCCCCTTACCCTTTCTTCCAGCTCCTATAAATGAGCCCATGTGCTAGTGTTATTCTCTTTTGAAATATTATCTAACTCTCGTCACCCTCAGTGTCTTTTACATGCATTATATTTTTCCATTTGGCCTGTGAAATTATGGTGTAGTTTCTTGCCAACCAAATTTCAGCATTTTGCTTTAATTAGGATGAAGGTTGTATGAAAAGGACTCATAATGAGAAATACAAGATACAAATAAAATGTACCTTTATTTTCTTGGATTGGAATCCCTGAAAAACAGAATTTGAGACAGAACTGTGCATGCAGGAAGATTATAGATGAGTATCTAGAGAGTCTTATACCAGCCAGGATTTGGCAAAGGGAGAAGACAAATTACAAGACATCTATAAAAAAAAAAGTTTCAGAAGATTCACACAAGCATCATGAACTGAAAAAACATTTAGAACTATATCTCTCACCTAAACTGTCATTCAACACAGACAGAGATCATTCCCTTGGATATTGTTCTTTGGGGAACAGCAAGTTCTGGTATTCTCTTTTATCTAATGACTATGTTATTCTCAAAATCTATCCCATTTCCACCTCCCAGCCAATCAGCTTAAACACTGGATTAAGTGACTATTTAACACTGCTAGTGTTCTGTGAAACTACTAAGGAAAGAAAAAGCCTACCCCCAAAGGAGCTATAAAAATTATCTAGCATATCTTAGAAAGGACTAGATGTGGAAAGTTGTTGATTAAGGAAGTCCAATCACAAGATTGGATAGGGGAGAATTTATATGAGAGTTCTCTCTTGAGGGGCAGAGGATTTAATATCCTGGGAAAGCTCCCAGGAGAGGAGTGAACCAACAACCAAAATGGCTTCAAAACCATGGGAAAATGATGACTCACACTAAGTCCACTGAAATGTCAGGATTGTCTTGGAAGACGATGAAGAAAGAAATTGAAACATTAAAGGAAGTGGTCATGGTAGACTAGATCTATAAAGCAAGAAGTTTCCCCAAGTGGTTATGTTTCATGGACTGAATATAAGGAATGTGCTTGTAAGAACATAGACATCAATTCAATGCTCCGTTGTGGCTCTTCTGTTCAGCTGAGACTAGGAAGGCCCATGATAGAATAGATAGGACTCTGAAACAATGAAGACCATGTGGCAATGCTTATATTCAGGGAGCCAGGTACAAGCACTTATCCTGAGGAGTTATAGGTTGAAAGTGATAGCCAAAATTCTCTACAAGTTACTAAAGGCCATGCATCACTAAAGACAAAATATCAGAATAGCTGATATTATAGGTACTACTTTGTTTGGAAATAGCAAAGGTTCATGGCCCAGATGGTGGGGGCTCTTTCTCCAAGAAAGAATAAATCATCCAATTTCTGACTCAGAATAACATTCACACACAGCACCAGAGAGAGTTCCTGTCATACTACAAGTATATGTTGTGGTGAATCCTTTCACCTGTTTATTATTAAACATGCATCCATTCACTAATACAACTACATACTGAAGAAAAGAAAATATCCAAATGTTTCTAGAAGCATTAGAGTTAGAATTGGGGCCCAATCTGGCACTGATATTTTAAGGAGAAAAATATGACAACAGCCCTGATTCACTGTCAGAGTCAAAGCTTGAAGGAGTAGGAAGAGTCTTAACCAATATCTGGTTGAAATGAACCTATTGGATTGACTGACCCATCCAGCAGCCATAATCCTAGTCCTTGAATGTACACTTGAAATTGACCACCACATTGAGTTCTCTCCAAGCTCCTGACTTTATATAATTTAAAAATATCAGGATTATCCCATACAAGGATCCACTACATCAATTAAATGCTAACCTTCCCAGTCACTTTGGAAGTGGTTAGAGACCTTATCAAGACCATTAGCTTGAAAGTTTGGAGAATATTAATTAAATTTTATAAAGAACTATGGCAATAAAAAGTGGTAGTCTCAGTGTCAGGAGCCATGTTGAGATATCTCCAAATAAAAGCCAATTGAGTGCCTGGTTTACCTTCTACAACAAAAAGAAGTAAAATATTTGATGAGTCTCTCCTCTTTGCACTAGAGGCAGAATTTTCCTGGATGAACTTCGACTTTTCTTGTAGTGGGAAATATGAAATGCTCCACTTTGAGTAAATCCTACCTTTACCCAACCCAATCACTAAGGTGTTCTGAAGCTGGTCTGGATTACATCATAAGCAACCCTATGCCATGGGCAACTGACCCAGCAGACACTATGATTAGAAGTATCAGTGCTAATAAAAGATTCTATGCAGGTTAGATATCAAATCCCAATAAAATGACACATGCCCTGGTTTATAGCACAATGTCTCACTTTCAGTAGAGCATTGCCTGCCCTTTGGGAAATGAAACCTGGTCTACTGTTGGGGTTTCCTAGAAATGGAGGGCCTGACCATGTCACCATGCATTAGAACTGCTCCTTCTGATTTGGCTTCTCCACAAATCACCAGGGCAGTGATGATTCACCAGGAGATTAAACTTGGATATTGAGTCTGAGCATATACAAAATAAGAGGACCAGGATAACCTGTATGAACAGAAAACAGAGGTCTCCTTTGAAAAGACTGTTTTAGAACAAAATGATCATCTAAACACTGTCTTTCCATATGTTATTTTTAAATACCATACTGATCATGATAATGTCTAGGTTCCATCATACAATCTGAAGACCATCTAATTAACCTAAATCTAGTCCAAATTGCAGTCTGAATCTTGGAGTGTTTCAAGTTTCTCTGCCTGCTACAGCTGCATCCCTGCATTGTAACCCACAATTCTCCTTAAATTAGTTCTACGCAATGAACCTTCTAGGCCTTTACTTGTGAGTGTTTTTTACGAAATAAATTTGGCAAGTCTGGTACCCTTCTTGTAGATTGATCATTTAAAAGTAACACTTGAGAAGAGTCTTGAAAAATACCCATTTTCTCAATCAAGAAATAGGGAGAATAACCTGAAGAAAGTGTAAAAAGTTGAAAGATCCTATGTATCTGGACATTAGTAAACCATCCAGGATGACAAAATGAGAGGCCAAACATAGCAACTCTATCTCCAAATAAAATAATAAATTGTTAAGGACCAGAGTTTGTTGAAGGAAGTTTGTTTCTGTCCCAGTGGCAACTGAAAGCAAAAATGAAGAATTTCTTGCTATAGCTATAAGCAAGGAACCTGCCCAGCAGCAGTGCCTTGCCATTCAAGTGGTAGGGGAAGTACCTGTGAGTTAATTGATTAACTTTTACAATAATCCAAGTGAAAGGTAATAATGACATCTAGCAATAAAACACCACACATAAATAAACATTTCCTCTTATGTGTCTCCCCTGCTTCCTTCAGTCCATCCTGTCTTCTGTCTTGTCACCAAGATATACCAGTCAGAGTAAAAGACAAATTCTCAATACAAGCAAAACTGAGAGGGAAAACAATTTCTTTCCTGAACACTGATGTGGCTTTTACTAACTGGAAAGCTGTTAGAGCAGGATGAAGAAAGCGTTTGATTGCCTGTCATAACAGAGCAGCCCACCTGCTCCAGAAGCATTAAAACACCTTCCATCTCTTTTTTCTTTTCTCCATTTCTCTCTCCAGATTTATGACCCTGGAGATTGCTAATTAGAGAAGCAAGCACATGTGTTCTTCTTTTATTCACTACTTTTTTGTTCTCAAAGTAGAATTTTCAATTTCCATGCACCAATTCATAAAGTTGGACTTGCATGGTGGCAGTTCTTCATCAAGCAGAAGTGGAATTGAGGGACTGGGCCTGAGAAGGCCTGGAAGGCATAAGTAAGAAAAGTGGCCACATGGACAAGTGACCTGAATGTCCATGCACTTCCTCCTTTTGTGCATCCCATCATGTATTCATGGACTCATGGAGTGACCAGGTGATCAAGTTGTACAGAAAGAGAAGACTAGAGCCTGAATTATGGATGATTTTGCACATTATGCAGGCACCACAGAACATTTCTCAAGGACGGTGCTGAAAGGAAATCTTTGATGGGCTAACGTCCTGGCTGTATACATTTCTTGGAAATAAAAATGGCCATAAATGTGAGTATATACTGATTCATGGGCTGTAGCTGATGATCTAGCTGGATAGTCAGGGACCTGGCAGAAATGCATCTGGAAAGTTAATCACAAATATAACTGAGGAGGAGTTGTGTTAAGATATATCACCATAAGAGTAAAGAATGTGAAAATATTGTTGTCCTTTGTAAATGCTCACCAAAAGGTGACCTCAGCAGGAGGGACTTTAATCATTGAGTGAATAGGATGATCCATTCTATGGAAAGAAGTCCATCTCTTTCTTGAGCCACTCCTGTCATTGCCCAAAGAATTCAGGAGAAAACATTGTCATGATGGTAAGGATGGAGATTATGCATGAACTCAGCAATACAGCTTTCCACTTACAGGGCTGACCTGGATACAGTCACTGTTCAATGGCTTTTCCGTCATTAGCAAAGACCAACGCTGAGTCTCTAATATAGCACCACTTCCATGAGTGCATAGTTTGAAACCTGGGGGCCAGTTAGACTACTTCCATCACAAGTAGGGCAGCACTTTGTCCTTATAGGAATTGAAATTTTTTTTAGGTGTCAGTTTACCTTTTTTATAAATAATATGTTTACCAAAATTCCCACTTGTGGGCTTCCACAGTGCCTCATCCAGTGCTATGTTGTTCTCATAAACATTTCTTTTGACCAAAGAATCCACTTCATGAGTGAGGCTGTACACTCATGCTCATGGAATTCACCCTGCTCTTAACCATGTTTCCCACCACCTAGAAGCAGCCGGCACATGCCTGTAATCCCATCATTGGGGAGGCTGAAAACGGGAAGATCATTATGAGTCTGAGCCACATAGTCGCACGAAGCACAAAAAAATAATAATTCTTCTGGAGTCTGGAAAGTCCATGGTTTTGGGACTACAGTTGTCAAAGACCTTCTTGGCACATTTTCTCAATATTCTGTTGACACAATAGAAGGCACTACAAAGCAAGAAATTGCTGAGCGAAGTTTTAGAACAAATCCAACCTGGTGGTGAAGTTACTTCATGATAATGACATTAATTCATTTATGAGGCTGAGCTTTTATGACCTAATCACATTTAAGTTTCTACATCTCAATACTGTTGCGCTGATAATTAAATTTTTAATACATAAATTTTGGAGGACATATTCAAATAAAGTAGTAGTCTAATGTTGGTTTCCTTTGGATAAAATATTTTAACATAAAACAAAGAACTCGATTGCAACACATGGGAAGACTATCATTTTCTAGCTCATAGCATTAGTGGGCTAGGAAGTGATAATACTAAGAGAAATCACAACTAAATATGTAGCAGAGATGAAGTAGAAAACTTGTTAATTGCTGGAAAGGAGTGACATACTCAGCTTGTCATTGTACTGCAGAGATGAAAAAGAGGATTCATTAACACCTAAGAGAATTATTACAAACATAGAAAAAATTATATTCAAAAGATATACATTCAAATGTGTACAAAAATATAATTGATGGTTAATTTCTGTGTCTGGCACAATATAGAACAAAATAGAAAAAATTAATCTAGTTATTACAAATCAATTAAGTCATGTAGTCACTAAGATTTCATTAAGATTTAGTTATTTCAATTTAAACTCAGCCAAATTTAAGATCTTCTCTCTACTTTTCTCCCTGGGTTACTGATCTCCTAGTTCAGTGGACAGAAGGTCAGCAGGCCCTCTTCTCTATCCACAGTGGACAGCAAGGGAGATGCATAGCATTTAACCAATGATGTAGATCATGACTGTGTCCTTTTTTAGTGTATGTGAGGCTTTTAATTTTAAAATCCCCTAAACCACTGTACTTGCATTTATTCCATATAGTCCATTTCTGTGGTTTATGAGAACATTGAAGGACTTAGTATCTCAACTACTGGAGGAAGCATATTACTACTCTTAAACCACATAAAGACATGGCTCCTTGAGGGTATCCAGCCAACTGCTGTATTCTTCTTCCCTGTGGTAGGATGGGGAACTCTTGGGACTCACTATGAAATTCTCTCTTCTTCACCTCCTGTCCTACTTTGCATCCATCACCTGATGCCTCCTGATGTAAAATGATGCTAAGGCACCAAAGTCAAGACTTTTCTCGGTCCTCTCCTCTGCCCTACTGCTTTCCTATTCATTGACTTTCCCCAGAACAGAGTTTCTTATCTAGTTAAGAATGGGTGGAAAATGGTTTGTCTGAGTCTTTTTCCTGCCTGACATAATGATTTCTAAAATTAAAAGCTAAAGAAAGTTGACTGGTTTTGCTCTTGTTAATCCATAAGCAGACTGAAATTTTCTTTCTTTTTTTCATAAAAATGTGGCATTTAAATAATTTATAAAATAATCAACTGTAGTATATTTAGAACAAAAGAGAGAAAACTAAAAGTAGAAGAAGAAACAAATGTATGGAGTAAGAAAATGAAAGAAATTACCAGGTACTTAAATATTAAAAAACGATATTTATTTAATAATGGAGGTCCCTAAAAAGGGATCTGAAACTAAGAGGGATTAATACTTTTTCTTACTACTAACAAAAATCTAGCAGAGATAAATACAATATATATGTTATATATAATATATAATAATATATTATATTAAATATATAAATAAATACAATAAAAATATGTAGCAGCGCTTCAATGTGAAATATCTATCTCAAATAAAAGTCTGCTGTACGGTGGACTTAACAAGCTTACAGTATTAAATCCTTAATGAAGAGGACTAAATATATCAACTAACAGAGCCTGGTTTCATAGGAAGAATTTTAGACTGATTTGTGGAAAGAGAACTCAGTATTGAGTTTTAATTAAGTATAAACTTAAATAAAAGCAAATAGTTTAGAAATAGTTTTGATTAAAAATCTTTCTTCTGTCCAGACAAAACTACACAAACACAAATCCTAGATTTATACAATATTAAATAGTCACCAATATTGGCACAATTACTAGTGAAATTCACAGCTCACAGTGAAGATGCAAGAGAGTGACACTACTTGTGTCTGGATATCCCCCAAAGCTTCCTGCACTCATGAGTGGGAGATTTCAGTGGTGGCAGGGCCATGGGTGTGTGATGCTGGAATTAAATCTCATGATGCTAGGATTAAGTATGTGATTATTTAATCAGTACACTGATACTTTAGCACAGTTCTGTATGTAGATAATGGGAAGGTGATTGTTGGGTGTGGGTGGCACCACGCAGAAGATGGGTGGTCTGGATGGGATGAAAAGGAGTGTCTTCTGCTCGCTTGCTCACTGCCTTGCTGCCCCATCTGCTGGCCATGGACCATTTCTACCCTGTGATGCTCCTCTCCTATGCCACCCTACTTTGGATTCAGACAACCGTGGGCTATAACCTCTATAAAACACGAACTGAAATAAGCCTTTCCTTCTTTAACTTTAGTTGTTGGGCATTTTATACGAGCAATGACAAAAGTAAATAGAATAGAGAACTTCTTTAAACCTGTAGAACTCTACCTGTCGAATGACCAAATATGTCAAATATATAATAACATAAAGTTGAAAAGACATGAAATTATCTGTAGAAGTGCAATTATTGTGAGGTATTTGGAAGTCAATGATATTTCTGAGGACAACGGCTTAGAAGTGTTGCAGGACCACAAGTTCCCCCACATGGATAGAGCATGAGGAGATTCAAGAGTCCATGGCTTTTTGAACCATTCCCTCTTCTGAGGACTTACATAGGCATCCTATCATCAGATGTTTGGTAATGGGCTGAGTTCCTGGACTCTAATATCAAGGTCAAGTGAAATAGCCTTTCCAGCATGAGCCTCCAGTGAGCCTTTAGAAAGGTATCATCAAAATTACCTGTTAGGGAGAGAGAGAAAACGGAGCATTCATTGAGCCTATGGAATAAACATTCAACTCCTTTATCTTTTTCCTAATATTAACATTCCTTTTTCATTGTTTTACTTCATATTTTTGAGATAATACTGAGGACTGAGCTTGAGGCCCTGTTCATGCTAAATAAGTGCTATATTACTAAGCTATATTCCAGCCCCCTCCCAGATATGAAATTTGATCTCAAACTTGTTTTCATCACATTCCTCTGTGACGGCTAAAGTATTGTGTCAACTTGAGAAGTTTAGTTAAGAGGAGCTTAAGTGAATCAACGCAGCAGTCCCACAGTATGCTTTAGTCTTCAGCCTACAGATAATCTCTTCACTCTTCCTCATTCAGCTCTGCGGGTGACCATTGTAAGAGGACCTTGTAAATTCCTATACATTTTTGTATCTTGTGCTATAACTGTTTACAGCACTGGGAGATACACCCAGATGCATCAAGATGCTTGAAAGCAGGCCTATAGCACTTTCCTATATTTTTCTATAAAGAATGCATTACAAATGATAAGGAACACCGTAATGGAAAGTAAATAAATTGAATCTAGGCAATTACATACAGGCTATTTATTTCCACGCAGGTCTGGTATGAACCTGTAGTGAAAAACTACATCTGTACTTCTGCAATATTTTTCATAAAAATAAGAGATTGTTACTTGGAATCAGAACACTCTTTCTGAGTTCAACATCAGGAAGTATTCGATATCAACACTTGGATATTGAATAATTTGTAGTATTTAGTTCTCTTTAGGGCTACTGATTAGTCACAAAAAACATTACTGAATTATTGATGCTTGGGCCAGCAAGATGGTTCAGTGGTCTAGAGTGCCACTTAGGAAAGCTTAGGCAACCGCAGGGACCACAGTTTGATCCCTAGCACCAAATGCTGCGCTGGTGCCACCCCCAGGGCAGGCTGAGCCGGCCATAAAAAATAAAATTAAAAGGAAATAAAAAAGTATTAATATTCTATACTTCACTATGTTCTACTTATGTAAAGATTATTTGTTTCACATTTAGTGGCTTCATAATCATTTTTCTCATGTTAGTGAAGTCTTATTTCCAGAATAGTTCCAAATTTTGCTCTAGTTGGTGACATTTCTACAAGTTTCTCTAAGAAACAATTACTATCTACTTTGTGAGTTTTTCTCTTTTTTCCTTTTTTTTTTTTAAGGTGTTTGATACAGGGCCTCACTACACAGCTTGAACGCTTAGTGATCTTCTTGCTTTCAGTCTCCCCAGAGCTGAGATTACAGACAGGTAGCACCCTGCCCTTTCTGGGTGGCCTATTCAACACATGGGGGGCAGGGTCAGCGTGGCATGTAGTGCCCAGGGTTGAAACCCCATTTCTGTGCTTGACTAAGCAGGGGCTTAGTGTTCTGAACTATCTCGCTGGTCCTTACTTTGTGAGTTTTTGAGACTCCCTATTAATCTTTGAATATTGGTTCAATAGCGATACCATTTGTTTGACCACAATTTACATATTAAAAGTAGCAGTTGAATAAAATTCAAGGTAAGGTTATTTTTTCATGCCTCATCTGCACTCAGCCTGTGTAAAATATCACTTTTATTTCTTGTTTGTGATACTCAAATTCTCTTAAATCTTTGCATTTTGGGCACCTATTTATACCAAGCGTAGTTGCTTTTTCTGAAATGACCTTGTACAGCCCTTTGTTAGTAGGCATTTTATGACTAAGATTCCACTGTGGATGGAGCAGGCTGGCGGCTAGAGTTTGAGCAGATCCAGCTGGCTGCTACAGCTCTGGGTCACGGTGTACTACATTAGACCAAATGTTCATTTAGTAGACACTGGCGAAATCGTGCACTAATGGAAGTTCCATTGACTTTGAACAAAATGTACCCAAGTGCCTCTTCAGTGGCAAGCTAGAGCAGTGAACAAAAACCCAGCACTGAAACTTTCTATTTTTATACAAGCAAGAATTATAACTACAGTTTAAATTGAAAGGTGAAAGCTTCTATACTAATATAATAGTACATTGAGTAGGACTGCAGCCTTTTTTTTTCTTTCCAGAAGTTTCAAGTTACTTAATATCTATATAGAAAAGAATAAGAATTTTGTGTGTGAAGCTCAACTTTATGAGCTTTCTCTAAGGAACTAGGAAGGCAGTGAAACATTCCAAAAGCACACTCTTCTAGTTTTGCAAAAAAGCATACAAAGGCAGTGATGTCCTTCCTTTTCTGACTCCAGTTATTTTCCGGAATATGTCAACATCTATTGATAGCTCATATTTTACTACATCCATCAAGGAAAGAAGTAAAAACTGAGAAACTTCATTTTGTCCTCTTGAAGTATCCTCTACCAGCTAAACCCCAAATCAATGATCTGTTCCTGCCACTCTTTTGTTGCACAGGCCACAGACCTTGGAGTCACGCTTGAGCCCTGTGCAGTCCTCCCTCCCAACAGACAGTTCCTCAGCAGATGCTATGGGCTCAAATTAAAAATTCAAATGCAGTTCACCTTCCCACTGGCCAGATCTACCATCTCCTCCTGCCTGGATTATAAGAACAGCCTACTTCCTTTTCTCCCTGCTTCTGCCCTGATTACTGTCTTTTCTCAAAACAATAGAGTATGCCTCTTAAAGTAGTGAAAGTAAAATTCCTATCTATCAATTGCAAAGCCCTGCGTAATCTGCACCTGTTTCTTTTCTGACCTTATTTCTTATGTGCCTCCCTTGCCTCCACTTTATTTCATCTACACTACCATTTCTGGTGCATGTCTACCTCAGGAATCCTTTTCAAGACTTTCCTACTTCCTGGTTCTTGGTATTTCAGTGTTATATCCTTTCACTTTCTTTTTTTTTTTTTTTTGTGGGACCAGGGTTTGAACTCACAACCTTGCACTTGCTCAGCAGGCACTTGTGCCTCGGAGCTACCTCCCCAGCCCCCTTTCACCTTCTTAAGTTGGTGCTAAAAAAATGAACTCCTCCATTTAATTCTCTTGACTACTCTGGAGTCTCATTTCACCTCTACTCCTTTCCCTCCTGCATACACAAATTTCTCCCTTTGTCCTATTCTTCTATCATCCCCATGCATAAATTAGCCTTATATTCTGTTTCAAGCTTTCTTCCTCCACCTCCATGACGATGGATGATCTTGTCTGCTCAGACGCTCGGCATCTTGATTGCTTCTTGGAGGAATATGCACTGTACCGTTAAATGTGTTAATATCTGCTACCCAGAGACTCCCCAGCCATCCTCTGATCAAACATACTCATCCCACCAAGTTCCATGGGTCTATGCATAACTGCACAACACTACTATGTACTTGTCAACCTGCAAGAACATATAATATTGATAATGTAAGATACATTATAAAATGTTTACTTATCAATGTCTTTGCCAATGTCTGATATATGGCTTATTACCTTCAACGTCAATTAATCATATGTGATTTTCAATTTTTATTTCTGAATTATTTGTGGCTCAAATCTTTTTCCTACAAATTTGAGAGATTTCACATTTTTACACTTTTGTTCCATAAAACAGTAGACCTTTATCTGTATTTCTACATTCTCATTTCAGGTCTTTTCTCCTCAAAGGTGTTATTATAGCCGGTGTATAGTTGTAACATTTTCCATATTTTCAAAAATATTTTTATTTTTATATCTATTTGGTACAGTGTTTCAATATCAGCTTGGACTCATAGTGATCCTCCTATCTCATTCTTGCCAGTGCTGGGATTACAGGTGTGTACCAACACACCCAGATTTGGTGGCTGGCAGGGAATATTCAGAGTTCTGGGACTGGCATGGGATGCAGTACTAGGAATTGAACCTGAGTCCTGGAGCTTCCCAAGCAGGTGCTTAGACTGCTAAGTTATCTCCCCAACCCCTATAATATTTCATATACAAACATCATTGTGTATTTTTGTCATGTGTAGCCATAAAATATATAGTCATAATAGTTTTCCATGCCTGCTCTCACCCTAGTATGGTGACTTTGATGAATCCCTTTTAATGCTGTGTTGTGCCTTGAGCTTTCCTGCCTGATGCATTTCAATTCCTGTCAGCTGCTCCCTTGAAGAATCAGCCACAGTTGGTTCTCTTTTTCTTCCGTTAATAAACACCTGTGTTCCTTCCAGTTTTTCATGCAGAGTGCATGCTAAAATGATTCTCCTTGCATCTCTGTGAAGTGCCTGTGATGGGTTTCGTGACATTGGATACACCAAAAAGAGAATTCACTGAGTACTGTAATCTACACACCTTTAGTATAACAAGAATTTCTTTCAAAGTAGAACTTAAGAAAATTTAGTATTAAAACAATTAGATAAAAGCAAGACTTAACATAAGTAAGTATAGTGGAGAAATGCAGCTCACTGTAAACTTGCTTCCTATGGGATGTACTGTGCATGTGAATTTTGCTTTTATTTCTTGAGACAGGATCTCTCTGTAGAGTTCAAGCTGGCCTTGAACTCACTGTATAGCCTAAACTGGCCTGCAACTTGCTGGATCCTCCTGCCTTTGCCTCGTAAGTGATAAGATTACAGGCATGGGCCACTACACACCGCTTATGCATGTGTATTTTCAGTTTACTTTTGTTGAGTATGTACTTTTTTAATTTATTGATCAGGCCAATAGTATTTAAAAACAATAAGGTCTTAACAAAAGTTATCAAGTATGCAACTATATAAGCTTGAAAAGATGCTTAGAACAATTGATAAGAGTATGGACTCAAGATATATTCCAGTCTTCTGTATCTTAACTTTAAACCAACTTTGGAACAAAGCCACAGAGTAAAACACAACCAAAATGAAACAACCATATAAATAAATTTTTCAATTTATTAATGTAAACTAGCAATTGTTTAGTCAAACAGTGTTTGACAATACCTTTATTTCTTCTATTCAGGAATTGCTAGACCAGGAAAGACCTTCATATAGGTCACATTATTGCCTAATTAATTTAGCATTAAAGCATGACAGGGTATGTTTTAGTGTCTATTAATGTACACCTTGGGTGTCTTCAAATGCTCCAGGAATATATTAAGTAGCCCAGCAAAGCATGCCCTGGAGTCGCCTACTGCCATTGTAATATGGTTATTTAATTTGCAATTTTATCTATAAACCTAATTTTTCAATGACTTTACATTCTACATTCTTCCAACACATAAAGTAGTTCTTGCAATTAGAGTTTTCATATAAATTTACCATGGGAGTGTGAGTTAATAGGACCATATAGCTTCCACATTATGTATGCTTTATATATTTATAAACTTGCTACATAAATATAACAGAATAATATGGGAAAACATTTTTTTACTCTGTTGATATATTTGCACAAATTGTCTCCAAGATGTTAGCAGTATTTGTAGCAAATTAGGATGCCATTTGGCTTACAGAAAGACAGGATCAGAGAATTACAGGCAAGACCCTGTGATTTTGGAATGAAGCCACGTCCTTTGATCCACTCGCTCTTGAAAAGCAGTTCCTGGTTTGGTTCCAGATACTTGTATGTTGGATGTCTGGTCATAGGACAGCAGTTGACCTTGCAACCTCAGATACCTATTTTCACTTTCCTAGAAAGCCACAAATTACAAAGCTAGCAACACTTTGCCTTTCATTATAAGTAAAGCATACAAACACCAGCTTAAAACCACAAATGAATAGTGGTAATGCTCTACTGGGAATAGCTCTCTCATCAATACCAGTGGATTCCTGGGTATATTCAGAGCCCCCAGGAGATAGAGCCATTTAACCCCAGATCACAGAAAACATTGTACAATCTGTTAATACTTGCCAGAGGTAAACTCGTGTGACCTTTGTAGCTGTGAAAGTCTGAAGAATGCTGGAAAGAGTGATATGCAGTCCTGGGCATAATTCCTAGTGCTACATCTTATCATCCACTTTGTTTGTGAAAAAGAAAAGATCCTCGAAGGTCCTGGCTTCACTGATGTAGAAGCAACACTAATCGTGTACTTATGGGATGAATGAAATTTTTGATATTGCGGAGGTAAGGCATGCTTTATGGCAAAGAGGTTAAGAGTTACCTGAATGAACCTCTCAATATGTGTTCTACACGTGTGAATGATTGCAGCAGGGTTTATTGTACAGAATATATTCAATACTCAGGTAGACAGAATGATCTACTTCATGGCTGTCTGTCAGCCTCTTGGTCTGGTAAGGAAGTTGCCTAAATGCTTTGAGAAGTGGTCATGAATAATGTGAGCGTGGTGTGGCAGGTGGAATAAAACTTTCCACAGACTTGCCAACACACGTGTCCTCTGCTAGGCCTGACCTGATCATGCTCTCTCCTAGGAGCCATTTGCTAGCTAGAGAGACTAGAGTCTCCAATGCCCCACACCATAGGTGAGCCAGCTGGCTGTATAATAAATAATATTTTGAATATACTTAAATTCATATTTTAAAGTTTTGTACCAGGGATTGAACTCAGGGCCTTGCACTTGCCAGTCAGGTGCTTATGCTGCTGAGCTATATCTCTGGCCCTAGAATTAAATTTTTATGAAACAGAAAATTATTCCCTCTACTTGTTTGACATGTTTCTGTCAATACACACACCGGTAGGCTTAATAAATGCTTATCCATAATAATACATTACGTATATAGCCTTATTAAAAGGTTGAAATCTTAATTTCTATAATCATTGAAAGATCTTAGGATCTCGGCATTTCTCTGATAGAACTTGCTAGAATAAATCAATGGCTAATATTTTATAATTTTTTTCTCATGTCATCAACATGAATCTGGGCAATATGGGGACAAACTGAGAGAAGCTTCCTCACATGTGCAGTTAACAACCTCGCTCTCATGTTTCTGCTCCTCAGCTCCTTTCCCCTTGGCTGCACTGCTTTGAAAACATTAAGACTCAGCACATGGCTGTCTCCACTGAGGAACATAACACTTGTTCCACTGAGTTGGCAGCTGAGACTTCTTGGCTACTGTAGGTACTACATGTCACTGAATAAATCAGCACAAATGAGAGCCTTTATGCTTGCTGAGGTGGTTTTCATAGTTATCAAAAGTAAGATTGCCTCCACAGTGGCAGAGATGCATAATCTACTGGAGCAGAAATGTCCTCTTCTATAGAAGATGATAGACTCTCGCCTAAGCAGACCCCTTATGAAGTTTAAGTAACCACTTCAGCCAAAGAATCCTGAAATAGATGTTACACTGTAACAAAAATTCCCCCCAACTCCACCCCATATACTTCAGATTCCTAATTACCCAGGTAATATTACTGTTCCACTTAGTTGTTCTCATCTCTTAGAAATGGCTGGTCACGTGATGCACATTGTATAAACAAATCCCCAACTGACAAACCATTCTGCCTCTGTACTTCCTGCTTGTTTATCCCCTATGAGCCACAGAACACCAGATATTCTGAAAATGATCCAAATAAGTACCCATTGACATAAATGAATCTGCCTCTAAGTCCTGGTTGTTGTTTTGATGTTTCTACATGCTGTTGCAGTACTACTGAAGTTAAAAAGTATAAACAGGTAAGAAGAAAAAGTATGAAGTATGAGGAGGTAGAAAAGTCAACATACAGCACTAGATATGACCTCATGGAATATCTATATATCTATCAGTATTTTCTTTTCTTGTTTTCCTTTCTCTATTTATTTATTTGGTACAGGGTCTCACTATGCAGCTTGGACTCACAATGATCCTCATGGTTTGAGCTTTCCCAGTGTTGGGATAACACACATGCACCACCATGGCTGGACTCAGTCACTGGCTCAGTGTGCCTCAGGGGTAGGACTGGTGCATCATGTGGGAGCAGGGATCACAGCTCTATTACCTGCTCTTGCCAAAGTAGATGCTTATTTTGCTGAGCTATCCCAATAGCCCTATCGGTATTTTCTTTATTGTTGTAATGAAAGTGTCATCAATAGCACATGATTTGCTTCCCAGTTTTCTTCTTCTATTTTCTTATAATCATTACTTAGGATACACTGGAGATTGTTAGCATAGAAATTTAATTCTCAGGAACAGATCAATACCAAAATTTAGCTCTCCATTTATAGTCTATTAGTAATTCAGGTTGGAAACTATTATTATAGTAGAGAAACAGTGACAGATAATTGAACTGATGAGAATTTTGTTTGTCTACTTGGAGAGAGAATGAGGACATTATGTCAAGCAGTACAATATTGTCTTTGGAATGTTTAATGTCTTTGTTCACAATGATACAACAAAATACCAAAAAATGTTTGTCTTACAACAAAGACATTTACTTTTCCTCATTCTAAAGCGGAGAAATCTAAGATCAGAGTACAGTACTCAGAGACCTTGTCTATTGGTCAGAGTTGTTTTACTTAGAGGAACAGAACAGATATAATATAAGGAATGGATATTAACACAAAATATAAAATCTATAAAGAATTATAAGATTGGCTTACAATAGTCAGCCACAGAGTCAGATGAGCAAGCATGCATAGGGCATCTGCACACTCCGGACTGAAGAATTCAATCCCGAGGTCTGGACTTCACTGCAGCACTCCGTGTAAGTTTTTGTCAGCTGATGGGTCTGCAGAGGAAGACTGAAATGTCTGCAATGGACGCTGAAGAGTCTGCGATGGATGACAAAAGATCCAAGCTGTAGGCCGAAGAGTTTGCACTGCAAGCCAGACGATGAAGTCTAGTCTGATTGTGAAGACTGAAGCTTCTCCGATGAAGTGAAGTGTTGACTCCTTCTTTAGCCCTTTAAAAAGTCTTTTTGTGCTCAGTCATTCTGATGTGAGTCCATTGGGTCCTAGGGTAGAACAAATCATACCCCAGGATGGGCTCTTGATCCTGCTCTAGGGAGAAAGCAAATCATACCCTAGGCAGGCCCTGGTCATGCTCCAGGGAGGAACCAATTGTACCCCAGAGTGGGGCTCCCACCAACAGGGAACCAGAAGGCAGAGTCATTCAGCCAAGTTGACATATTGTATCAACCACTACAATCCACCCCTTGTCAACTTGGCATATTTAAAACAGTCTCCAAATGCAGAGGTATGCATTTAATTACGCCTAACATTGTTATTACTATCCCGCGTACAAATGGAAATGTGCTAATACCCTTTCCCAAATACAGGATAAGTTTTCTTTGCTTATGTGTAGTTCACTTGAGCCTTTTATAGCTGGTAATTGTCAGTTGTACATTACTCTTATACCTCATATACACTTTTCTGCTGGATGGTTAAGACCAAGTTAAGGCCAAACCTGTATAAACATAAGTATAATTTTGTTATCTGACAAGGTCAGCCAAATTTCAGGATTTATCTTGGAACCATGTATAGCAACTTGTAAATCTTCTGTCAGTGTCAACCATCTGGATGAGTTATGGCCATTGCTTGACCAATTTGCTCTCTCTGAGAGCCTGAGAGATTATTTCTCTCTAGGTGATTCTCCTTAGGCACACGATACATTGTCAATCACTTTCCTGTGTGGCTCCGTGGTCTTCTTGTCACAGCAGAGATTCTCTTACATCTTGAGTCTTTAATGACCTTGAGAGGCTAGGGCCAAAATATTGGCTATTCTTTTACCCCATCTATCTCTCTAATTTTTGGTCTGCAAACCTTAGTTATTAAACATCCAGAAGAAAATCTTAATGACATTACTCTGTAAAATAATCCTAGAATCTTGTACTAAATCTATCCATATTATAACAAAACCATATATGGGGTAAAGGAGTAGTTATAATCCCCTTTTATGTAGCTAATCACAGGGTTGTAGCTGGTAGTTAGAACTACCTTCTTCTTCTATCCACTCTGTATTCCCTTGGCCCTCAGCAAGTATCTCAGCAGGTCTTGGTTCTTTCCCTGGCGGAGTGACCCATACCTTCATTCCTGAAGGCTCTGGACAATTTATCACAGTGCCTATATTAGATTGTTTCAATTCCCCATTGACTTTAATAATAGGGCATGGCAATACTTGTAGGCACCACAAGGGATCTCCTGCACACCACGTGTATTCTTCCTTTCCTCCATTGTGCAGCAGCAGCCCGATGTCCCCTGGATAGTCTGGGTCAATCACCCCTGACAATACTGTGATTCCTTTTTTTGCTTATTTCCTCAGAGACATAAGAAGTCCAAAGTAACCAGAGGAAACTCTTAGCTTCCAGTTCAATGGCATCATTGCTGTGCTTCCTGGTACAAGTCTTTCCCCTCTCTGTGACTAGGACTCCTAGTCCAGCAGAACACAAGGTTGTGGGATCAGGAAGCAAGAATTTTGCTAGTGGATCACTAGGTGTAATGGTGAGTGGTACCATTCCTACTTCCACCCCTTGATTCCTGGACCCGTGAATCCTGGTTATGGGAGACACAATACCACATGGAGGGAACTGGCTCAAAGTATACACAGCTTTTTGAAGTACCTTGCCTCAGCCCTGCAAAGTATTACCACCTAGCTGGCATTGTAACTGTTTCTTCAAAAGACCATTCCACTTTTCTATCAATCCAGCCACTTCTGGATGGTAAGGAACATGGTAAGACCAATGAATTCCGTGAGCATGAACCCACTGTTTCACTTCTTTGGCTGTAAAATGTGTTCCCTGGTCAGAAGCAATACTATGTGGAATTCCATGGCGATGGATAAGGCATTCTGTAAGTCCACGAATGGTAGTTTTGGCAGAAGCATTACGTGCAGCAAAGGCAAATCCATACCCAGAATATGTGCCTATGCCAGTGAGGACAAAGCGCAGTCCCTTCCATGATGGAAGTAGTCCAATATAATCAACCTCCACCAGGTTGCAGGCTGATCACCCTGAGTAATGTTGCCATATTGGGGACTCAGTGTTGGTCTCTGCTGCTGGCATATTGGACACTCAGCAGTGGCTGTAACCAGATCAGCCTTGGTGAGTGGGAGTCCATGCTACTGAGCCCATGCATAGCCTCCATCCCTGCCACCATGGCCACTCTGTTCATGGGCCCACTGGGCAATGACAGGGGTGGTTAAAGAAGGAGTTTAGCCACTATCTACAGCTGTTGCTGTCTGCTGCCCTGGTTGGTGATTGCCTCTGTCACGATTGTTGCTGTTCTGCCACCATGTTAGGGGAAGAATGTTATGGTTTATGTCTAATTGTCCCCCCAAAACTTCATGTAGTCATTGGGTGGGGACTTCTATAGCTTGAGACTTGACTCAGGAGTCACTGGGATTATGTGTTTTAGTACTGATGGGATTATCAGTCTGAGTAGGCCTGGGACTATGGGTATGGTGTAGGGCGATATCCTAAGGCAGAGAGCCTCATAGGAATATAAAGAGAGCCAGAGAGACAGACTAGAGCTGCTGTTCTCTGCTGCCCTGTTTGGTTGGCTACCTCTGTCACCATTTTGTTGCTGTTCCGCTGTCATGAACTAGATGCTCTCTGCCCTGTTCCACTCAGTCTTGGGACAGCTGAATATGGACTGAAACCTCCACGAGCTGTGAGCTAAATAAACCTTTCCTTCCTTCATTTTGGTGTCAGATATTTGTCCCAGCAGTGAGTAAAAAGTAACTAAGACACCTTGAGAGACCACTTTTCATGAGCAGCATTTCTTTAATGTGTCCTGACATGGTAGGAATGAGGTAGCTCTGCGATCTGTTTCGTGTAGGTATGGTAGGTATGCCTGAGACCTCTGCCTTTGCTGTCTCCACTACTACTCTAAATACTCTAAATACTCTACTTCCTAATACCATCTTCTTAGGTTTCAGATTCTAGTGTAGGAATTTTAAGAGAACATAAATATTGAGAATTTGACAATTAAGAGTGGAAAATGGAGTATGTAAACACTGCCAAAGCCAAATCATTAACTATAGCTGTCACATATCATGCGTCCTGGTTGTCTACTGCATCTGACAATTCTTCCTATGGTTGGCAAAATTATTTTTCTGTTCCTATCAATTCCCTAAGTGTGAAGCCTGAGAACCACATTTCTTGGCACCCTTGGAGATTTCAATCATCTTTGTAAGGAAGATACTACTTACGCAACTTACTGTTAACGGTTGGCTTATTATTGAAGTAGGAGTAGGATGGAATACCAGAAAGACCACCCAGACACAGAACAGAAGCCAAAAGATTCCTCACTGCCACTAGCTCAACAAGGCACATGGGTCACTCTTGAGATTCTCCGAACAGGGCTTATCTTTCACTTTTGTAGTTTCTTCACTAGGACAGTGGTGGGTGACATCAGGTGAAGTTACAGAAGCAGAATGTTGGTTAGGGGACTTGGGACATTTTGCTGGGGCTTCCCAGGGACCGTGCTCTGCTGTGAGTTGCTAGGTAATCGATACCACAAAAGAGCTGAAGGCCTCCTCCTTCAGCTACAATTGCTCACTAAGAGCTCAGTTAACTCTTTATAACATTTACTACTTAAAATTCCATATTGGAAATACCCAGCATGCCTTACTTGTACCAGAGAAAATCTCAGAAAGCATTAACTTTTGTTTGAACCTTAAGGAAAGCATACATTCCTAAAACTACCAAGGAGAAAGACACTGTTATTTGTATCTAGATGTCACCAGGAAGCCTCATGCAATTGTAGATGGGGCTTTCCTGAAGGTGACTGAATCTAGAGGGTGTAATTTACTCATGATTCAACGTTAGTATTAAGGATTCTGAGACTAAGGGTGGGTGATTGCTGATTGCTGGGACCAAGAGTGGATGAGCCACTAATTGGATTGGCACCATGCTAATCCTGGTAGACTGGGTACAACATGATGGGAGGTAGAGGCTTCTCTCCCCTGTCTCTCGTTGTTTTTGGTGTCTTGCATTGTCATGAGCTCTTGTCCTCCCTCTGCCACGCCACTCTACATTGAAGCCAGCTGATTGTAGACTGAAACCTTTGCACACTGTGAGCTAATTAAGCCTTTCTTCATGTAACTTTGGGTGTTGGATGTTTTATCGCAGAATCAAGAATAGTGACAAACACCAAAGACCAGCCCCAGTGGAAAGTGAAACAAAGAGAGAAAAAAGGCCAGGACTTAGCGACTGGGTATTTGTCTCTCACATAGGTTCTTTCGAAGGCAGAGCCGCAGAGATCCTGAACAAACAGGAAGTGTCCGTACTATTCCGCTTTGTCTCAAAAACAAGACAAACTTCTAAATCAGATATTTTTCAAAATAAACTTTTGTTTTATAAGTAAAATACACTGTCACTAAAAGACTGAGACCTTTCCAAAAAAATCTAATTCTTGCAGCCAAAATTAAATGGAGGATTTTCTTCGCCTAGAGATGTTTTTCTTGCAAGAGTTTCCAAAGCTGCTCTTGTTATATTTGGAAAAGACCAAGCAGTGTGAATAAGTAAGTGCTTGCTTTTGAGTTATGCCAAGAACTAGTCTAGTACTTTAGATTCCCATGCAAAACAATTTCACAGGCTCTTGAATGTGACATGAACATGAATGCAATAAATCCTTTTATTATTACTGTTTCTTCACTTGCTTGACATGGTTATTCAAATTGTTTAGAATAAAATGCAGAGTATTTCAGAATATTGTAGGTATTGTACATTGTCCTTAAGGTTGATCCCACTTAAATATTTTAAAAAAATTTATTTTGGGATAGTTAAAATTCAAATATATTGTTTTCCTGGCTTTACACTAGAATAGAGACATTCTTCTAAAAAAAGGGATGATTTTGGCGACATTCATTTAGAAATCTGAACTATAATCTGACAATGGCATTGTGAAGGAAAAGTTAGCTCTTGAAGATTGTGCTAGTTTATAGTTAAAAGTGAGTCTATTTTATCTCTCTCAAGTGAAAGGCTTTCTCATGTTTAACTGTAGAGAAAGCAATAACAGTAGCAACAAACTCTCAGAAAAAATCTGAACTGGTACATCTATGAACAAGAAAGAAGTCAACATATTGAGTGTTTGGTAATTTGGAAAGTGAAATATGAATGAGATGGTATCAAAACAAATTTTAAGTTGAACTACTATTTTTACCTTGCAAGTGAAGACTGCACAAAGTCTGTCTTCAGTCTCTTTCTCTTCTTTCTTTCTTTCTTTTTTTTTTTTTCAATGTCACTTCCTATTATGGTTTGTGTCCAGTTGTCCCCTTAAAGCCTCATGCAGACATGGGGCAGCATCTAGAGTCTGTGATTAATTCATGATGCAAAAAATGTTGGGATTACAGGATTGAATGTTACACTTGTGCTGTGGCAGGTAACCTGCATACAAATAGGAGAGAGTGGTTCATTAAGCTGCCTACACTGCTGCTCCTCGTTTGCTCTTTGCTGTTTCTCACCACTACAAACTGCTGATCTCTGGCTTGCAGTGCAGATTCTTCAGCCTCTAGCTTAGATCTTTTGCCTTCCATCACAGCTCTTCAGCGTTCATCACAGACACTTCACTCTTCCATCACAGACCCATCAGCTGATGGATAGAGACTTACATGGATCACTGCAGTGAGTTTCAGACCTTGGGATGGAATTCTTCAGTCAGGCTTGTGCAGATGCCCTCTGCACACTTCCTCATCTAACTCTGTGGCTATTGTAAGCCAATCTTATAATTCTTTATAGATTATATATTTTGTGCTAATATCTATTCCTTATATTATATCTGTTTTGCTTCTCTAAGTAAAACCCTGACCAATACAAAAACAAAACAAAACAAAACAAGAAAAACACTGCTGTTCTGTCTGCCATGTGCCACTCCACCTTGGAGCCAGCCAAATATGGACTGTAACCTCCAGGAACTGTGAGCTAAATAAATTTTTCCTTCCTAAGGGACTGGGGAGATAGCTCCATGGCACAATTGCCTGCCTGGCAAGTTCAAGATTATGAGTTCAAACCCTGATACCACTAAATAAATAAATAAATTAGTTAATTAATTAATTAATTAGTTTTTTCCTCTTTGATTTTGTGTGTTGGGTATTTTGGCCCAGCGAGGAGAGAAGTAAAACTAAGCCACTCCCTCTCACATTTACTATCTCTTGTCTTTTCCCTCCTATTCCTTTTCCTAATCCCCATCTCTGATTTGATCCTCTCTGGAAAATGTAAATTTGAAGTTATATTTGAATTGAACTCAAGACACTTCTTTTGTTTTAGGACTCATTTGGCTTAGAACCAAGATTTCCATTCTGCCTTTGGATCTGAGAAATTCTGTTGGACCACAGTTCATACCTTTGCTACCTCTGCCGCATAACTGTGCTTTTTCTCTCAAGGTTGTTTTTATTGTTGTTGTTTCCTTCTTATCTTGTCTTTTCTTTTCTTTTCTCTTCTTTTCTTTTCTTTTCTTTTTAAGCTTACTGAGGAAAAGAGTATGAAAATGGTCATGACAAGACTGAATACATATAACCTGGTTTGGGTAATTTATAGACTTGTCTTAGTTACTCTAATCTTGTTGCTGGGACAAATATCCAACACCCAAAATGAAGGAAGAACAGGTTTATTTAGCTCACCGTTACTGAAAGTCTCTGTCCATATCTGACTGGCTCCAAGGCAGCCTGGCACATGGCAGAGAGCAGCAAGCAGTTCATGGCAGCAGAACAGCAACATGCCAACAACGGCAACAGAGAGAGCAACAAAGAGAGTCTGTTTCTCTGTCTCTCTTATATTACATTCAGGCTCTCTGCCTCAGGCTATCTGCCTCAGGCCACACCCTAATCCCAGTGGCACTCAGACCCACAATCCCATTTGTGGATCACCCATATTCCCAGTGGATCATGAGTTAATTTCAAACTCTAGAAGTCCCCACCCCATGACTACATGAGGCTTTGGGGAAACAACTAGACACAAACCATAACAGTGATCTAGCAGGGAAAGTGCCAAATAGCTTGGGCCTTACTTCTACCTCTTTTTGTTAGAGTAGCACCCCTTGGTAAACACAAATTTTACTTTTACTTAATTGCAACCTATTACACACCACATGGGAAGCTTACTAATGCTACATGCCAGGAGTATTAATATAAATGCCTGTAAAGTTACTCAGGATAATCAGATTGCTACTATGGCATCACATACATGTCCTTGGAAGAATGCTTGGAGAACTAAAATAGAGCAAAGTGTCAGTTCTCAACCTAGCTGTCTCTGTAACACACTGAGGAGGATAATATAGGGGGTAATACACACACACACACACACACACACACACACATAGCGGTGAACTGTTTTTGTATGTTCTCTGGCATATTTTTGAAAGTCCTATATCAGCTAAAGCATGAGTTGTTTTTTTTCCCCTGAAAAATGCAGGCATCTCTGTTTGTTCATCAGATTGGGTGAGCTGTGGTTTATTGTGTTTACTTTTGTAATAACTGGAAACTCTGTGAATCATGTGACTGGGAACTCATGCAGTGCTTCCCATTTGCCTCCGTCACTTGTAAATGCAGTCTGTCGGGTCATTTCCCTCTCACTGGCCTAAAGGATTAAGAGAATTCAGAGGAATTCTAAACCAAGAGGTTCTTGTGTATTACCTTATTCACTTCTTAAACTTTAAGGAAGAGTCTTGAGTAACGTAACATTTCTTCTCAAATCTTGCTTTATTCCCTTTTTTCCAATCCTTAGCTATAATGTGTGAACTCATTTTTTTGTTAGACATGCATACTTTGCATGAATTGGTGGAGGAAGTACCATATTAATAACTGAATCTGTCAATACCCTGATAATTATTGCATAGGAGGCAGGTCCTTGGAGCTAAAAGACTGTAGGTTAGGTTCTGTCTCTGCATTTGCCCAGGAGCAGCTTACCCTGAGACTCTGGTTCCTCATGGACAGATAAATGTCTCTTAGAAATCAAGAGCATGACCTGGCTGTCCCTGGTGTCTTCCTCAAACTGAAGTTATCTTAATCACAAATTTGTATGCATGTGCGTAAACACGTGCACACATATACTGATGCATGGTGGCTCACAATAGATTTAAGTATCTAGGAAGGAAGAGGGCAAACTGACACTGTGAAGAAGGATGTGATGAAGCAGAAACTAATGCAACTGGAGAGAATTTAGGCATGTTGATAGTGGAAATTTTGTAAAACAGGAAAAGGGAGACATGCAAGGAATATACTGAAGTGAAGTACTGAAGTGAATTATAAAAAGAAAAGAAATAAAATTCTATCTTATTTTTCTCAAACAAGAAAGTTCTCGCATAGGTATTTTTATTGGTTTATCTCTGACTTGGGCCCTGAGGCCTGAGATGAGGCCAAGAAGGAAAATTCGCTGTGGGAAGATGGAGACCACATTTACTTGCTGCCAGGAATAACTGGTTAAACACAGAAAGTATTGGAGCGTGTGTGGCTTAGTTCACTTGTGAAAATATTTTCCAAAACCATTGTACAGGGGCTGGGGAGATAGCTCCGAGGCAAAAGTGCCTGCTGGGCAAGTGCAAGGTCGTGAGTTCGAACCCTGGTCCCACAAAAAAAAACCAAAAAAAAAAAAAAAAAAAAAAACCATTGTACAATGAGGTAAGTGTTAACTAAAGTGTTACTCTCTGAATCCCATAATTATTGCAAAATATGCTTTTGTGATTTAGGGTACAACAATACCAAATCTTGTCATTTTGCCAAACAAATTGGCCCTTTACTGTTAAGGCTTCCTATATTTGTGAAAGAATTAGTAATGATACATTTCTTACTCACTTACATTGAACTTCTTATATAATGGTTTGCTAACTATTATTTGAGTCTCCAGTGCTATTTCCGATGGCTCCATAAGTCTTACTTCAAAAATAATTAGAAAGCCAGGCATGGTGGCGCACGCCTATAATCCCAGCACTTGGGAGGCTGAGGCAGGAGGATCAGTGCAAGTTCAAGACCAGCCTGGGCTACAAAAGTGAACTCAAGGCCAGCCTCAACTGCATAGTGAGACCCTGTCTCAAAAAAAAAGACAATAAATAAATAAATAAATAAATAAAAATAATTAGAAAAATGTGTCCACAGTTGCAGGTAATCATTAGTGATCACCATACTGGTTGTGAGACAAAGCCATGGAGTTAAAAAAAAAAAATGCTTCAAAGCTCTTCATTACGTTTAAATAAAAGTGTTATGATGATCGAGAAAACTCTACAAATCATAGATTTACTGATACAATGAAATGCAATGAAATGTTGTGAAATATTACCCCAAGCATGTTTGTTAATTTCCACACTTTATGTAAAACATAACAGGTGTTGGACAGGGATATAGCTTAGCAGCTCGCCTACCTAGCAAGCATAATAAGGTCCTAAGTTTGACCCTCGGTACCAAAAAAAAGAAAGACCTCACTTCAGAAAAGTCCACCTTCTTTGCTTTAGCAGACATGAAGTTTGACGAAAGAAATTTTCTTATTTCTGAGTCCTTGTGGGTGAAGGCTAGCATTCCATACCATATTTAACTAACATAGCGTATGCAGAGGTACTACAGTCAGTAACACATGTTCATTTGCTGTTGTTGAAGCCATAGCTGATTATGTGTTACAATATAGAAAGCTCTCCACTGACAGAACTGTAGCTCTGGGTTTCTCCATCAGTTCAGTTGGGATTGTCAGACTCGTGTTCATTTTGTTATTTCTTATTGAACACAGATTAAACAGAAATCAAAAGAGTTGATCTGTAGGCTTTTGTTTCTTGCTTTGTTGCCTTATCCTTCTGGAAGTAGCCAAGTATTTATTTTTTCATGGCAGGATTATTTGAGGTTAAACAAACTGCTTAAATGTGATATCACACTTTATTAAGAAGCATCCATTATTATGAACTTATGTAAGGTACTGCAATATGCCAGCACCCAGCATGTTCTAAAATAATGTTAGCAGCCCTTGTTATATTTTGTTACTATTATTATGAATTTTCTACCCCAGAACCCTACATATATCAAGGAAGGAACCCCCAAGTCAGCATCAATTTTGCCAAACCAGCAGGAGAAAGATTGAAAAAAAAAGGTATAGAACACACAATATAAGTTCATGGTTACCTTACATAGCTCACATTTTTTGAGTATTTACTATGTGCTTTTTGTAAGTTTTGTCCTGAACTTCTCACAAGAACTTGGAAAAGTAGGTGTCATTTTTAAGATGATAAAAATGAAGTAGAGAGAGGTTCACTTGTCCATGGTTGCAGTCTCGCAGGTGACAGAGCTGGGGCCCATGCTCCCCACTGCTCTTGGAAGCCCTTCCTCACTAATCCTTGCAAGTGCGCACATGTACAGGGGTCCACCTCAGCCAACCTAGCAAGGTGCCAGGGACATCAGAGGCCTCAGCAGGTTTGTGTTGAAGTGACTTGGTGCCTACAATGCACGTAGCAGTGTATTTATTACTGTGTGAGACACAAGGACTTGTAAGAACAATTCTGGCTCAAAGAATGGTCACTATATGGGCCTTTCCTTTTATATATATTCTCTCACTTACTTGCTTTTTCTTACTTTTTTATTTTTAAAATATATTTGGCACAGGGTCTCACTATACTTCTCAAACTCACAGTGATTATTCCATTTTTAGCACCCCCGATGTTGGGATTACAGGTGTGCATGACCATGCCACCTCTTGGCGGCCAGCTCCCTGCACCCGGAGACAGGGCTAGCAGAACATGTGGTACAGGGATTTGAACCCTGGTCCCTGCATTTGCCTAATCAGGGGCTTAGTTCACTGAACCATCTTGCTGGACCCTCACTTACTTTCTATAACAAATGTAGAGGGAAGGTATCATTATGGCAATGACTACACGAGGAATCTGAGCTTCAGAATAGTAACAAACGATGTGCGAGGTCGCGTGTGAAGGACAGAACCAAGACGGCACCAAGAGCCTACTCAGCAGTGCCTTTCCTGTGTCATCATGCTGCCCAGCAGAGTGGTTCCTGTGATAAAGGATCTTTGGATGCCACTTTCGTATCGCGCAACATGGTATAACATTTGATACCTTACAGCATTAAGCGTTCTTGCCCATTCATTCCCCTCGGCAGACTGTCGGCTCACACACTCGCGTGGCTGCGTTACCTATCATATCTCTACCCTTCACCTAACTCGCTGCTACCTGCCTGGCATTCCTTTCCCATTATTCTTATATACTTATGTCTCTCTGCTCTCCAACCATAGACTCACAATTTATGGGCAACGCCAATGCTCTATGGGCCACCCTGATGTAAAGCAATGCTTTTCTCCTATTAAGTTTCAGGGCTTTTATTCCCTAAAACACTCAGTCTGTACTCATTGCTGAGTTTGGCTGGGCAACTTTCCAAGTCTTGTAAGCTTTTTTCCCTCTTCACTTGTTATAAACTCCTCCAGGGCCGGAACTATTTTATATAAAAGTATGTTTAACATAGTCACCAAATTAGTACTTTTTACATAGTGAGTTTTCAGTTTACTACAAAGACAGCTTTATTACCTGCTACGGTTCTGTATGGAGGAAAAATCATTTGATCTATGCGGCTAGGAATCATGCCACTTGTTTTGATGCATCTGCTCAGGTTCTCTAAGGATTCATCTCAGGACGAAAAGAAAGTGACTGTTTTAGAAACATTAAATTCATGCATTTTTCTAGTAACCCTCCAGCAGAAAGTACTGCTGACATCTTTCTTTTTTAGACCATTTCTATTCTTTTGTTCAGAATCTCTTTTTCTTTATTTCTATTCTTACCATAAAATTTTCCTGCTAGTAGATAATCACTGTGCTAAGTAACATCTTTACATGGGGTCAAAGATCTTAGGTGTGTTTTGCTTTTCTTTAATTGGGATACATTAACTGATAATATATTTAAGTCTATTATATGAAACTAGACCAAATTTTACATGCTGAAAAAGATAGTTAATTCTGTAAAAACAATTTTTTACATAATCATCTGTTTACATATTATTGAAAAGCAAATTCTGACTTAGAAAGATTAAACATCAATTCAAGATTTTGAAACACCGTATTTTAAAAATGTTCTTTTCTCTACAATATATGCTCAGGTATATGTCTTACTAACTTACCTACATTCTTAATTTAAACAAGAAACTGCTCCACACTACTGTTATTCTCTTACTTGCTCTACTTTCACTAATGCCAAAGCAGCCAATGCATGAATATTCTACAATTTAGTGTTTACTCTCACAGCTGTACCTCAAGGCAGCAGGCCTAACCTGCGTCCCTTCTCCCTGTCCTATGCTTCGCTGAGCTACTGCATTTCATGTGGCCCAGGTCCCGGAGAGCTTCTATGTTTCCAGACCTACATGCAAGTGGAGGCAGCTTCCCAAAGTGTGTTCTTTATTTCTCTAAAGACTTCTGGTGAGCCGGGTGTGGTGGCGCATGCCTGTAATCCCAGCACTTGGGAGACTGAGGCAGGAGGATCAGTGCAAATTCAAGACCAGCCTGGGCCACAAAATGAGCTCAAGACCAGCCTGAACAGCACAGTGAGACCCTGTCTCAAAAAGACAAAAAAAAAAAAAGACTTCTGGTGAAGGAACCCGATCTTTGCACTTCAAAAGTTTTAGAGGAACTATTTATTATAATTCCTCAATAGTAAAATGGTTGCGTATTATACCTTTAGAAAACATCACGAACACATGAGTTTATCTGATGAAATTTGCTTCTGTTTAAGAACCGTACGATTTGAGAGAGAAATAAAGAGAGATTGGGAAGACTCCAAATGACCAATAGAGACAGCATACACTCGAGTTAGCTTTGTCCTCCTTTCTTTTGGTGAGCATCTTCCCCTCCCTGCATGTGAAGGCGCAACGAGCTACTGCAATGCTCTTATGCCACCTTCTTAGAAGAAGCTATTGCTACCATCCTGGCTGTGAAACCCTGAAGAAACACACATTTCCTAAACACAAAACCTTTCCAGTGGTTTCCAGCTGTGGAGGATTAAACGATAAAAGTCAAAAAAAAAAAAAAAAAAAAAAAAAGTTATTTGAAATCTTTATCAGAATGGGAAATCAGTCCTCAGCAAAAGGCCTAATTGTGGTCATGGGCCTTGACCAGAAAAGTCAGGGAGCAGGCCTTTCCACTGTGAGTGAACGGAGGAGGGCCCAGCACCAGCAAGAGTTAACTGTCGCGTCCACTGATTTGAAGCAGGTGCAGCCACCTTCAGCACAGCTCCTTGCTTTTTGCTTCACCAGTGTCTGCAGAGATACCAGCTTTGGACAAAAATCAAGATTACACAAAGCTAAAGGGAGATATGGATCCCAAACGTGACAAGATCTTCCTCAGAGATGTTAACAGTCAACACATTCAGAAATATCGCAGAAGGGGAGCCCCGTCCCTGCCAATGCATATCTCCAGCTCCTCCAAAGCTTTAACACTGGACACAGATACACAGCTTAAACCTTTTCTCTCACTTTTGCTGCCTTTTTTCCCCAACGAACTGGCAGAGGCCATATGGTTTTCACAGTCTGAGGGAAAATTCCTTTGTGTCTCCTCTGTGCTGATTTTCATTCCCTGAACTTGGCATATTTCACCAGATGTGTGAGGGGGGCATACAGTACCAGTGAGCATATTTAGGAGGCAAAACAAAAACGACTTTGTCCTGTTTTGAAGGAAAACGAAGTCCAAGACATCTGAACCTACTGTTGGAATATCTTTAAAAACAGAAGAAAACCTCAGCTGAATCACCTTTAAAAATTAGCACCTCAGGAGCCCTGCTGACAACATAAGGGTGTCTTGGGCTCTGGGGAAACCTCCTGAGCAGCTCCCAGAGCTCACCTGGGGGGGGGGGTCTGACACACCAAGCTTACAGCAGAGCTGCAGCACCATCTTATCTTCTACTCTGCTCTGTTCTCCTCCATGCAGAAATGAAAGGAAGAGCAGGAAACCCAACCCCATCAGGCCTCTGTGAGGCGGAGGGGGAGGAGGTGCTCTGGGGAGCTTTATGCTGCTGTCAGTCAGCACAGGAAAATGCCTTTTCTGGGGCTCCACTGCACTGCATGTGGAGGAAGCAGGAAGAAAGGCCTGGATGAGGCGCCACCCTCCCCCGCCGCACTCTCCTCATTACAGCTCTTTCTTTAAACTGCTGGGTAGACAGCTGGCAGCCAGTGCCTCGGAGGAGGCAGGAGGACGGGGGCATATAAATTACTGTTGCATTTTACAGCTAAGATAAACTCCAACTGCAGGGTTATAGCCTGAAATGACATGAGGGGAAAGCTCCGGCAGTCCTGTCCAAAGAAAAAACGAATAGAAAATGGATGGAGAGCGTTATCCACGGAATATGGGATCACGAAGAAAGAAAAAAAATCTAAACAAGTTGTATAAAATCTGCTGCTTTAGTGGGTCTTAAAGAGCTTATGTCAGCTTAATTCTATGTGGTAGCATAATGTAAATCTATGGGAAATGGGGCTTTAGGCAT